>CM016489.1:23894073-23919229 GCA_002890555.2 Lagenaria siceraria
AAATAAGGATATTGCTTTTGAAATTCTCTAACAATTAATTCCTTCCATTTACAAACTATTGGAAAGTTCTTGGAATTTCTTTTATCTTTTTCATACCAATTAAATTCCATTAAATTTTCATTAATGTTTAATTTTGAATAACTACGAAACCATAACTTTTCTTTCTCTTTTTGACAAGTTTCAGTCAATTAAAGTATGTGAAAGTATTGAATTTATATGAGGTCATCACTTTATATGAATGATATCATCTAATAAATTTTCTTAATATTACAATAAGAAAAAAAAAAAAAAAAACTTGCCACCCAATCAAAAGTTGTCACGCGGTAAATAATTATTTTAAAAATTATTTTCTTTGGGTAGGTAAAGAAAGTGGAGTATAGACTTAGGTGCACACCTTTAAATATTGTTCATAATTAAAATTGTTAAATATTTAGCCTCTAAAAATGGTTAAATATTGCTCTTACAATAATAGACAAAGTGTAAACAGTTGAAAACAACATTACTTCATCTAACATAATACAACATAACTCAACTGGTTATACGTTATTTCATCCAAACTCTAAACTTTTGTAAGTGTGTATCAATTTACACTTTCCTTCAATTTTGTTTGACCAATATCGTGAGATTGTATCAATTAAACTTTGAACTATTTTTTTTTAATTAGAGCAAATCAATTTATACTCCTAAACTTTGTATTGTATCAATTAAAACTCGAAACTAAAAAGACTCAATAAACCACATTTCTCGGAATTTGCATGTGAATTAGGAGAACTTTTTAAAGTTAAAGAACACCTTTTTATTTATTTATTCTTATTACTTTATTATTAGCAGAAATTTAATGGAATAATATTTAGGTACATCTCGGGGAGCACTTATTTTGTGCATCCCACAAAATTGTCCTCTCATAATTGACATGTTGCAAACTATTGTTATTTATTTTAAAAATATTTTAATTATTTTTTGGTACGAGGGAGAAAATAGAATGGGAGGCACCCAAGTATTACCCAAATAAAATTAAAATTAAATTTTTGTTTTTGACTAACACAATATTTTATCATGAACATGAACTTAATTTATGAGATTACTTAAAAATTGGACCTAATTTAACTACTTTCTTTTTGTTTTGATATGTAAAATATTCATACTTCCTACACACGTAAAATCATAAAACAGAAATTATTTGAGGGAAGCTAAGTGGAAACTTCATTTTTTTTTTTTTTTTTTTGGGCTTAATTTCTTTCCTTAAAGAATAAGAGTGAATCAATATAATGGTTTCTTCAATCCAATGCATTTATATAGTGATCACTTTCCGTTTCTTTTTCAGTCATCCTTTGTTTTCTTCACCAAATTAAAGCATTCTCTGCTTCCATCCATGGCAATGAGGTATAGAAAAACGATGACATAGTTGAAATTGATTGTGAAGAATGCTCGGTTAAGCGAAAACTCACCGACGACGGTGGAGAATGGCCTTTGCCGCCATTTATTTCACCAGAGTTCTCATTTCTCTATCGAAGAACCTCGGCGATCGCAAGTCCCGAGTCTTCTTGCGACCGCTTTCGTATCTTACTATTGATATGCAGTTGAATGATGATATTGATGACAGTATGGATTTCGACGAGCGATCGTTCGTCAATCGAAAAGTTTTGAGCATGATGGTTAGAGAGAAGAATTTGAGTGTTTGGATCGATTGGGAGGTGTTGAAGGATTGGCTAATCTTCTCGAAACAAACTCCAGAGGGGAATCATCGCAACGAAAGACGATCTAATTTCTAGAGAAAGTACATTTGGAACAAATACTTATTTGAAGCTCCATTGTAGAAGCTTTATAAGTTTCGTGATCGAAGCGTTTAACGATACAACGATGATCATTCTCTTGATATGTGCAGCGCTTTCGTTGGGATTTGGTATAAAACAACACGGTTGGGACGATGGATGGTACGACGGTGGCAGCATTGTCATTGCCATAGTTCTTGTGGTTGTTGTTTCCGCCGTTAGCAACTTCAAGCAATCGAGGCAGTTTGAGAAGCTTTCAAATGAGAGAGATGACATAAAAATCGAGGTAACTAGAGCCAGTCGACGCAAATTAGTATCGATATTTGACATCGTCGTTGGAGACATTGTGTATTTGAAGATTGGAGATCAGATTCCTGCTGACGGTGTGTTCCTCGATGGACATTTGCTAAAAGTTGACGAGTCTCACATGACTGGAGAGAGTGATCATGTTGAAGTAAATCATGGAAGTAATCCATTTTTGCTATCAGAACCAAAGTGAGTGATGGTTTTTGTTGATGATGGTTACTTCAGTGGGAATGAACACAGCCTGGGGAGAAATGATGAGTTCAATCAGGCAGGAAATTATTGAATTCACTCCTTTGCAAGCTCGTTTAAACAAGATGACTGCGGTTATCGGGAAGCTCGGGCTAACGGTCGCCGTGCTCGTACTTCTTGTTCTTCTTATTCGCTATTTCACCAGGAGCACCAGTGAGTTCAATGGAAGCAAGACGAGGTTCAATGATATCATGAATGCAGTTCTTGAAACAGTTACGACTGCGGTTACGATTGTCGTCGTGGCGATACCGGAAGGTTTGCCTCTAGCTGTTACTTTAACTTTAGCTTACTCCATGAAAAATGATGGCAGATAATGCAATGGTTAGGAAACTCTCTGCTTGTGAGACAATGGGCTCAGCAACAACAATTTGTACAGATAAAACTGGCACCCTACTTTGAATGAGATGAAAGTTACAGAGTTTTGGATTGGGAAGATGAAATTATAGACAAAGATTTTTCCAACTCAATGATTGTGACTGAGGTTGTTGAATTGTTGCATCAAGCAGTTGGCTTGAATACAACTGGTAGTGTTCAAGATCATCTTCTTCATTACCTCTAGAAATATTTGGAGCCCGACTGAGAAAGCGATACTTTCTTGGGGCGTATTCGACTTGGATTTGAACCTAGATGAATTGAAGAAGCAACATGAAATAATCCAAGTGGAGACTTTCAGTTCAGAGAAAAAGAGAAGCGGAGTTTCGACAAGACGATATGGCGAGAAGTTTATCCATACACATTGGAAGGGAGCAGCAGAGATGATATTGACAATGTGCTCATATTATTACAATAAACAAGGAACAGTTAGAGCCATTGATGGCGAAGCAAGAAGACGACTTATTGCGACAATCACAAATGGCAGGAAAAAGTCTCCGATGCATCGCCTTCGCCCACAATTGAATGAACACAGCGAAAATGCAGAAGTTCCAACGAAACTCGACGAATCGGGATTGACATTACTCGGAATAGTTGGTTTAAAGGATCCTTGCAGGCCAGGAGTTAGAGAAGCTGTAGAATCATGTAAGCTGCAGGAGTGGACATCAAAATGGTAACAGGTGATAACTTACACACAGCAACAGCCATAGCAATCGAATGCGGAATACTAAATCCCGACGACGATACGAACAACACGTTGTTGTCGAGGGCGTAAGATTTAGAAACTACACACATGGGAGAGACTAGAAAATTGGGACATCAAAGTAATGGCTAGATCTTCCCCATTTGACAAGCTTCTTATGGTACAATGCTTGAAGAATTGGCCATGTAGTGGCAGTCACAGGGGATGGAACAAATGATGCCCCTGCTCTTCATGAGGCAGACATTGGTCTTTCTATGGGGATTCCAGGAACTGAAGTGGCAAAGAGCTCGGATATCGTCATTTTAGACAACAACTTTACATCGGTCGTCACGGTTTTGAAATGGGGAAGATGTGTTTACAACAACATCCAAAGTTCATTCAATTTCAGCTCACAGTGAATGTTGCAGCATTGGTAGTGAACTTCATTGCTGCTGTGTTCTTCTGGCAAAGTCCCTCTAACAGCAGTTCAACTATTATGTGAATCTCATAATGGACACCATGGGAGCTTTAGCCTTAGCCACTGAGCTACCAACCAATGATCTCATGGCAAAAATGTCGGTCGGTTGAACCGAGCCATTGGTGACGAAAGTCATGTGGAGGAACCTCATTGCACAGGCTGTGTATCAAGTGACAGTCTTGTTGGTTTTGGAATTTAAAGGAAATGTCATCTTGAATGTGGATAGGTAAAGAACCACTGATTTTCAACACTTTTGTGCTATGCCAATCTTCAATGAGTTCAATGCAAGAAATGGAGAGAAGAATATATTTGAAGGGCACAAAAGCAAGGTGTTTTTGGCAATAGTTATGATACCTTTGGGTTTTCAAGTGGTAATGGTGGAGCTTTTGGGAAGGTTTGCAAATACTGAGAAGTTGAATTGGGGTCAATGGGGAGTATGTATTGCCATTGCAGCTTTGTCTTGGCAATTGGATGGCTTTCCAAGTTAATACCAGTTCTGCCCTTCATTTTCCAAGGAGAAGAAATTCAGCACCATAAATTATGATTAAACTTCTATCTCATTACCCTTATTGTGACTCTTGAAGAGCTGGGAAGGTGTCTTATCTTGCTTGTTGCTCTGTTTTTAGATATCGCACTATGTATTGCTTATTTCTCGATTGCAATAGAAAAGTATCAGATACATACATATATTTCTACTTTGTATGGAATTTGTTGTTACTTTGTAGGAATACTTGTTAGGTACCTAGCAGTTTGATAGGCCCAAAATATACCCTTACTGATACTCTCACATCAACACATGCATCCCTTGCAATTTGAATGTACTACCAATATCTTGAGATGTTTTCATGATTAAAGAGGCTTTGAGAATAATGAATTGGGAGTACTAAGAGTAAAGAAAAAATTAGACTGCATTTGTTGGGTGAAAAATAATGGAAGAAGGTCCATTTTTATAGTAGTTGAGGATGAAAAATTAAGGGAAAATCTTGAAGTTGTAGGAAAACCTTTTTTGCACTCCAACTGTTTGGATTCCATACATTTATTATGGTTGATAATTAATATATTATTTATAATGAAACGTTAACCACATACTTCGTAAATTAATAAAGATTAAAATACTATTTTGGTCCCTATACTTTGAGTTTATTACATTTTAGTCCATACTTTCAATAAATTTTAAAAATAGTTCTTACAGCTAGTTTATTGTTGATATTGCGCACGCGCACACACACACATATATAAAATTTAGTCTATATCAGCACTCTCTTTATAAATTGTAGAAATATATCATGTAGCGTCTTTTCTTGCCTGAAATTATTATTGGATCTAATCAATCTCGATGAAATTAACTTTGAAGGACTAAATTTAAGATTTATTGAAAGTATATGAACCAATTTGGACTATAAGGATTAAAATGGGTTGGAACCTTATATTTTTAACCATTAATAAATTAAAGAAGGGGCATAGGTGTCTGAAAATGTTTTCCCTAATATTATCACTTTTTAATATATTATATTTATACATAAGAAATGTAAAGATTTAGTGCACGGAAACTAACCTTCTAATTCTAGGAGTGAATTAATAATTGGATATGAAATATTTGATTAATTAGAAACTCATAGAGCATATTTATTTCTCTCATCTTTGGCAGCACTTTGCTTATATATCTATTTATCGGGTCATCGACTGTATTAGCGGCATGTTCTAATAGTAAATAAGGTGCTGAAATGTTTTTCCCGATATAGTATTCAATAATCTAGTTTCATGCATGAAATGCATCATTTCAGAGGATACTTAACATTGGAGGAATTATTCAATCTGTTTCTTTTAAATTTTCAGGAGAAACAACCTTTTGAGCGCATTGAAGTTACAAGGCAACAGGCTCTTGAAATGTTTTCTGACAACAAATTTAAGGCAATTGAATATTGCTGTAATAATTTCCATTTCATATGATAATTGAGGACTGGAGTTCTAATGTTCCTATTTTTGAACGATGTTTACAGGTTGAAATCATCAATGACTTGCCAGAAGATAAGACTATCACTGTTTACAGATGTGGTCCCTTGGTTGACTTATGTCGTGGTCCCCACATACCAAATACATCATTCGTCAAAGCATTTGCGTGTCTTAAGGTAATTTTTAAACCTCATTTGATATATATAGTTGAAGAAAAATTTACCTATGTTCTTAATAACACACATATATGCATACATGAAGATTATACTGGTCATGATTATACAACATGTTTATAAAGAAAATGATTATAAAACATGTTCGGTATAGCTTCATGTGCATGTGAAGGTTTTAAAAGGGCATTTTTGGAGATTTTCCTCGGTTGGTGGCTTAAGGGAAATGCTAACACCACGCAGCACAAATCCATTTTTGACCTTTTGGTCCTAGTATCATAGGTGGCTGAACGGCCACCCTCTAATTACTGTTTGGAAAGAGCTCTACTAGAGTTATCTTTGAGTTGATTTGGATAAAAGAGACAATATAACTTCTAAAGAGATCGGTACATATTTTTGTAGCTTTTGGGAGGTTGTACACCACACTGCCCCCTCTAGTGCGAATTACGTAAGAGCTTCTCCAGTTTTCCTTTTAGTATGATAGAACGTGGATTTGGGTGATTTTATAAAGCTATTTTTGAGTGCTCGAGAGATCTTATCTTCTCGTCTTTAGATAATATATATATTCCCTGTTTTTGATAATGAAATGTTTAGTGTCTCTTATATATGTATATATATTATGATGCTATCGGACTTAACAGTTTGAAATTCTAGGCATCATCGGCCTACTGGAGGGGAAATAAAGATCGTGAAAGCTTACAAAGAGTTTATGGGATATCTTATCCTGATCAAAAGCGTTTAAAGGTGCTTTTTGTAATTTTTTTGTGTCACTGATTCAATGAGGATGTGTTGAGCAATTGGGTTATGAATGAAAATTAAAATGATGATTTGATTACAGTGGGAAGGTTAAGTATTAATTGGCAAGGTTAAGTTTTAACTGGCAAAGTTAACTTTGAAATGTGTGTTGTTCTTGTTCCTTGCATTTATTGGCGTTACCTTCTTTTGAATTCTATCTGTTTGTGTAGGAATACATCCATTTGCTTGAAGAGGCAAAGAAGTATGATCACAGATTATTGGGTACAAAACAGGAGCTTTTCTTTTGTCATCCACTCAGGTAAGTACTTGAAGACAACGTTTAGCCCCATGTCATTTAGCAGTTCTTGAAATTCACTTTCAATATCAATTTCAGCCCAGGAAGCTGGTTTTTCCTCCCTCATGGGGCTCGGATCTACAATAAACTGATGGACTTCATGCGAGCTCAATATAAGAATCGCGGTTATGAAGAGGTCAAAATCCAATGTCTTGGTCCTTGTGAAATTGCAATTTAACTCAGTACATAACACTTTTATTTTTTTCTGCAGGTTTTGTCACCAAATATGTACAATATGCAACTATGGGAAACTTCTGGTCATGCTGCAAATTACAAGGAGAATATGTTTGTATTTGAGGTTCGGCCCTGAAATAATATGTAGTAATTGGAGTTATGCATACTTATTTTGAAAGAAGAACCATCTAGCCTGAGAAGATATAAGACTCTTCATTGACTTGAATATTAAAAGAAAAATAATTACAAAAGTACCTAGAGAGTGTATACCCCATAGAAAAGAAAAGAAATACCGCTATCAAAGTCTCGAGGGGAGTTTAGTTTTGTGGATTGTATCATTTTCCATTGAAATGGTCCAAAGAGATTCACTCATCAGTCCCATCCTAAGGTCTTCCTCTTATATAGAAATTGCCTGATGGAAAAATTTAAGAGTGATGAAGTCTTCAACTCTACAGCCAACATCGCCAATAAATATTTGCTACTTGAAAGCAAAGGAAGCATACAGTGTAAGCAAAGAACACCAGAGATGGAAAGTGAAAAAGATGATCCAATTAAGCCTTCGATAACTTTTATATTATGAAGCCTATCTCCATTAGTAAAGTTGTACTGACTAGTGACCACAATTCTCCACAACGGATTTTCCTCATTAGTGAAGCGCCATCCCCATTTTGCAAGGAGATTCAAATCTTTTCCTTTCAAATTACCGTTAGGTATCTAACACAATAGTTCCTGCAAAATACAAGTAAACAACAAACATCGACCAAAATAACACCAAGAAGGATGAAATATGTTCAACCTCACTGTTCTATTGAGAGTTCCTCAATATACAGAGAGATTTATCAATCGAGAGAACAACTATGCTCCCTTTGCCTTAGAGGACAAGATACAACCCCTTGAACTCTAGAGAGAGAGGGTTGGTTCCCACTTCTCGTAGACTCACTCCAATACCAAAAGTATACCCTACGCACAAACTCCCCACAACTATAAGGACCCTTAGAATGTACACAAAATGCCCCCCACCCCCACCCCCACCCCCAAATAACCATGAGCTTACTAAGTTCCCTTCCTACCCCTTCATGAATACATTAACAATTGGGGGCGTAACAATACCCTTTGGGGTCAAAGACACCTTGTCCTCAAGGTGAAAATAAAGAAAGTGCCGCTTCAAGAATTCCACTGCTTCCCAAGTTGCATCCAAGGGTAGTTGTCCTTGTTGGATGAACCATTCTTTTAGATTTTTATCTGCATTCCATCAAATCCCAAGCATATCTTTTGGTTCAGCTTGCCATTCATAATTTTCTGAAAATAGAGAGGTAACGATTGCAATGACTAATTGGGACCCAACAACCTTCTTTAACTGAGAAATATGAAAAACATTTTGGATAGAGGTCTCTGGTGGAAGCTCCAGGAGATAAGCTACCTTTCCTACTCTCTCCAGCACTTTGTATCATTTGGAGGACAACTTCCCACAGCCACGTTTGACCAAGGATTGTTGTCTAATAAGGTCGAAGCTTCAAGAAAACCATACCCCCCCACCTTAAATTCCAAATCTCTTTTGCCACAGTCTGCATATTTTTTCATGTGGTTTTGAACCAAATTCAATTGGTCTTTCAAAAAGAGTAAGGCTTGATCCCGAGCTAATAATTGTTGTTTGTTACAAGGTATCATTTGAAGTCGTCCTATAACCAAATGAGATTAATGGTAGTGGATGCCTCCCATAGACCTCATTGAACGAAGTCATGTTAATGGAGACATGATACGTCGTGTAGTACCAATATTTCACCCAAGACAGCTACTGTTCCCACTTTCTCGATCCCCACAAAAACATCTCAAATATGTCTCTAAGCAACGACTGACCCGTTCAGATTGACCATCTGTTATGAGTGGAAAAGGGTACTTTGGCGGAGATGTGTATCATGCACTCTAAACAACTCGGTCCAAAAATGACTCACTAAAATTTTATTGCGATTCAATATAATAGAATTGGGAAAACCATGAAGCTGAACCACCTCTTTAATAAACAAGGTTGCCATAAAATGGGTATACTTACTAAGGCGATCAATTACCACAAAATTGGGAAAACCATCAAGAACTATTGGTTACATGGTCGTGTTTTCCTTTTTAAAATGCAATTCATGGCTTCTGCAAATTGTGTAGAGCATGTGTGATATTCTTCTGCATTAATTTCTTCATCTATTTTAGCCGAGGGGATTTATTGTCCCATTTATGGCCATGTAATGCTTGGTTTGAGCTCGTTTTTAAATTATTGGACAGATAGAAAAGCAGGAATTTGGATTGAAACCAATGAATTGTCCTGGTCACTGTTTGATGTTCCAGCATAGAGTTCGTTCATATAGGGTAAGTTCATGTGCAAATGCAAATATGTAAAGCTGTTATTATTTTCTCTTTTGAAACTCTCCTATCCAGTGTGTAATGGACAGTTGAATTAGCACCCACTTCGAATCTTCGCATTCTTGTTATGTTCAGTGAATTTAATCCTTTATCCTCTTTCTTTAGTTATTCTTGGATATTCTTGATCGGTCACTTCATCCTTTTAATGGTTTTGCCCCTTCAGAACTTCCTCTTCGATTTGCTGATTTTGGGGTTTTGCATCGCAATGAGGCTAGTGGGGCATTGACTGGATTGACTCGTGTGAGAAGATTTCAACAGGTAGTTCTAGATTTTGGTGTTTACATGAGACTATGTTAGAATATAATTTCGTCAGCATCTCATTATCTAGTTTCGTGCCATTTCTCTACCTTGGTCCTTTAAGTATGTGAATCTTCTCAGTATTTGCATACCTACATCTACTTACGAAGGTCCAAAATTTTTTGCAGGATGATGCTCACATCTTTTGCAGGGAGTCCCAGGTTAGTATTATTTAATTGATATGCTGACAATATTGCTTGTGAGACTATTAAGATTCACTTCTCTTTTCTGTTGTTTGGTGTTCATTTTATAGATAAAAGATGAAGTAAGGGCCGTCTTAGAATTCATCAAATATGCATATAACATTTTTGGGTTCACATTTGAGCTGAAGCTATCAACGGTATGTAGTTCAACATTATTTGTTTAAAGAGGATTGAGGAAATGATTCTACTTCCATGGGGAATTGGTGACAATGCATATATTTAATGATTAAGAATGTTATTACATTTATGTGTTTTTACTATCATTTGATTTGAATTCTAGCAGTGTTGATGCTTTTTTTTGGTTGTTGTTGTTAGTTAGGATGCTACTTTTTGATTAAATTTGTGTCCTTGTAAGAAGTTATTGTAGTTTTCTTGTAACTCAGAGGGAAAATATCATAGAACCGTTGTCTTCTTTTGTTTCTTTTTTGAAATAATGCTGTCTATAATGCCCATGTTAACTTTTTGGTTATTGAAAACATGAAAGCTTTGTTGACAAAGGTGATAATTAGTGAAAAACAAATGGCTCTCTCTCTATCTCCCCAAACATGATGCTCTCAACTTCCTGCTTATCTCCGGTCCCACCACTCTGTTCCATCCCCTGAACTCCGATCATGAACCATCAAGCTGCAAACTCTTTCTGTTAAGACTGGAAGTAGGACTTTTGTGGGACGTTTTTTCTTTTTTTAGACAAGAAATATTTCATTGATAAAATGAATAAGCACCTATAGGTGATTACAATAGAGATTTCCAATTGGATACTAAGTAAGAAAGACGAAAGTGTTTAAAAGGGTGTCTATTTATTGCACCAATACAAAGCAGTAGACAGAACCAAGTCCATAAAACTATCAAAAACTGAAAAAGAGTCCCTAAAAAGACGTTTATTGTGCTTGCCCAAAAAGTCCAAAAGAAAAAGAGACTTTTGCATGCAGTTTTGATAGACAGAGAAAAAAAAGAGTTTGCAGAATCACAGAATGACATCGTTACTCTTCTCTGCTCAACTCTCAATCTATGTGCTGTTTTATTCTTTACTTGTTGAAGTGTTTGCTTTGAATATCATCAAAATCCATTTTGTCTTGTTAATGTTTATTTATTATGCTGCAGAGGCCAGAGAAATACCTTGGAGATTTGGAAACATGGGAGAAAGCTGAAGCTGCACTTACAGAAGCACTGAATGAATTTGGGAAGCCGTGGCAGGTACTTGTAATATGGTTGAACCTGCATTAAATTCGTCTTTTATTTCAAGCTAGATAGTATTTAATTAAAAAGACAATAATTGGTAAAAAAAAATTAACTTATTCTTATTTCTTTTTGAATTGGGCTTAATAATTTCTATCCCAACAATTTATTTGATATTTATAAATAATAACTAACGAAAATTAAACAAGTGACAATTTAGATAGAAGTTCGTATGATTTGTATTAGAAGACAAATTATTGATATATATATATTTTAACTTTTTTATAAATGTCTTTCATTGACTTTAAGATTTTTTTAAAAAAAATTATAGATTAAAGGGCTTTTGAACTTTCAGGATTGTGTTTAGTCCAAGTACTTTAGAAAGATTTGAATAACCTATTAAACTTTTAAGATTGTATAAACTTCCAATTTTCGGATTAATAGGTCACTTATTCAGTTTTACGGCATATACTAATTGTATTATTTAAGGAGTATGTGATCGGCTAGTGGAAGGTAGATTTTGGTGTTTGGCAGCATAGTCATTAAATTGATGGAGCAGTTGGGAATATTAGACACAATTCAGAGTTCGAGAGCTTATTAGAGGTTTATGGGGACTAGAACACTAACTTGAATGTTTAGGGTGAGAATTAAAGTTTTCTTAAAGTACAGGGACTAAATAGAATTAAACTTTTATTTTATCCTATGTTATTTCATAGCAATATGAATATTCTCTTCTAATTAGCTTATTTTTATTTTTATTTGTACCTTTTTTCTACGTTGTTTAGACCATTCTTCTTTTGTAGGCCATTCTTTTGTACTTTGTTTCAACGAAGGTTGTTCTAAAAGAATATAAAAAAAATTGTTGGTGAACGAAAGTTAGCATATTATGTTAATCCTGGTTTTTTGCTTACTCTTGTTTTATAGAAAATATCTTTCGGCAGAGGCTGCTTTTAGTCATAATGATCTAGACATAATAAGTCGTGTGTTATATACTTATATCATATTTCAAGTCTTCTTTTATTTATCAAATCCATTTCATGATTTATTTATTTATTTGTGTAATTTTTTTTGATAAATCCATTCCATGAATTAACATAAAAAGATCCAAAAAAATTGGTTCGTGAATTTCTATTTATTTTTTCTATATATATATATTCTTCCTACCTTTATGAACTCTTTGTACCTGAACTATTGAGGTGTCTGTCTATACTTCAAATGCATCTTATACAGATCGATGAAGGAGATGGTGCATTTTATGGACCGAAGATAGATATTAGTGTATCTGATGCATTGAAAAGGAAATTCCAGTGTGCAACCCTCCAGGTATTGTGTTTATATTGCTAATTTGTTCCCTCATTTGATACTTGAGCTTTCATGCAACAGCAAAAATATAATACAATTTTTTAATATTAATTTGCAGCTGGACTTCCAACTTCCGGCACGTTTTGAATTGTATTACTCTGCAGAAGACGAGGCCAAGAGGGAACGTCCTGTTATGATTCACAGAGCTATCTTAGGTTCTGTTGAGCGGATGTTTGCTATCTTGTTGGAGCACTACAAGGGAAGTGGCCTTTTTGGCTTAGTCCACGTCAAGCCATTGTTTGCCCTGTATCAGAGAAATCCCAGTCCTATGCACTGAAGGTAGCGCATAAAGTAGTATAAACTATTGGATTGATTTCTTCACATTACCCAATTTGCTTTTCTAAGTCTCACTGTTAAAGTTATAGTATTCAAAATTTCGGCAATAATGTGTTAATGAACTACTTGGTAATAAATTCATTTCCATTTAATGTAACGTGGAAAACCTCTGGCATGATTTTGTAATACAATACATAAGAATTGAGTACGCAACCTGTCTTGTTTCCTATTATGTTATAGTACATGATGTTTACAGACCGTGGTACATCATGCTTTTGTATTTTGTAGGTGCGTGATCTAATTCATCATGCTGGTTATTTTGTTGATGTGGATGTAACAGACAGAAAGATTCAGAAGAAAGTGAGTCCAACCTACTCTTGTCCTTATCATTCTTGTTCATGTTCTTATATTTAAGTTCGTTCCTTGTTGAAAAGAATATTGCCTAGTTCCACATACAGAAGGAATGCATACATTAGTTTTATCTTATATTTGGCAAACAGTGGATTAAGATCAAATGATTTTCGTGAATACTACTTGAAAAGTCAATTTTTGGTTTCTTGCAGGTACGAGAAGCACAGTTGGCACAATATAACTACATACTGGTTGTTGGTGAGGAGGAGGCCAACACTGGACAGGTTTTTCCATGAGTAAAATGTTGTCTTTGTGGAAAACACAATATAAGCCTATTTACTTTTCCTACATATATTTCTTCTATTATTCCATCCTCATCACATTATCTTTTTTAAATTGAAATTCTCTAAAATGTTCTTAAATCAGCCGAATTTATTTATTTATCATCTTTTTAAACGGTACTCAACTATTTGAGTTTTTGGCAGGTGAGTGTACGGGTGAGAGATAAGGGTGATCATTCAGTGATGAATACTGAGAGCTTGCTCAACCACTTCAAGGAAGAAGTTGCAGCTTTTCATTAACGACTTTATTTCAAGACGGCAGAGGAAGGAATGGGGTAACTAACGAATTTATTTAGGTTAATTGATTTTTTTTAAACAATACGGGGGATAATTTTCCAAGGAGAACTCGATACTTGCAAACCCTCCATGGGTAAGTTTGTATTGCCTTTTGGTAAGTTCTTTCTCAAGATATCAACACTGTTAAGGTCTGAACCCTACATATTCACAAAAGAATGCAACAGCTCCTAAACCCATTATTTACGAAATTCAAGCCCTAATAAACAAATGCAATTACTGGAATTGCACAAACTTTAGCATAAATAAATATTTACGGAACTCACCAATATCATCCAAACTTTAGAACATCTTAGTATTTCAACTTTTTATTGGGAGGGCCAACATAGTGATGTTACCAATATCATCCAATATCATCTAAACTCACCAACAAAGCATGCCTAAAAATACTATAGAACATCTTTATAGCGTGTTTTAAAACTAGTGTTTCTAACCTTTCGTTTTCAACTTGTTATTGGGAGGACCCTACATAGTGGTGTTATAAAACATCCCTATGAAAAGCAAAAAAAAAAAAAAATCTTGTCTTTGCCATTTTTTCAATATTTATTTGGGACGTTTGTTGTGTGATTTTTGGTATGACCATAGGAAAAAACAAAAAAATATTTTTGAAGAGATTAGAGAACTACGATTTCTGGATGGATTTCAAATGAAAGGATTGTTTGTTGAAATTCACCTAGAAACCTCGTAAGGAATGTTGAATCTTGCTTCTATATATATATATATATATATATTGGCAATATTAAATAACTTCATGATATATTTACCTTTTATATTTTTTATGTTAAACTATGGGTAAAATAGATTATGCAAAAATAAATGATAATGGAATAATATCATTTATTGATTTGGCAAAGAAGCGTATCGATAAGAGGGGATTTACATATTGTGTCCATGCAAAAATTGTCAAAATCTCGTAATGGAACAATCTTGTGTGTTGAAGGTGTGATTTATACATATGGAATATCTTCACCTTATAATAGATGGATATATCATGGAAAAACTCCATATTTGTCTTTTATTTCAAACCATCAAAGATTGGATAAAGCAGGCAAGGAACCAACAAATTTGCTAGAAAAATAAAGGTTAAATGGTAGAATGTAGTCTATGTAGTTTATAATTAGAATTTGGTCTCTATCATTTGATAATAATTAATAAATAAAAGACCCTCATAAATAGTCTCTTTAAACCATAGAATTATTTATGAAGTTATATTAAACTATATAGACTAAATTAATTATTTTTAAAACCATGGAAACTAAATTCTAACTTCTTTCAAGCCATAGGGGCTAAATTTGTAATTTAACCAAAAAAATAAATGCTAGAACTGTTGAATCATATGACAAGTGAGTGAGACACGGGAAGACATTGGTGAATAAAGCTCAATCGGGATTGAAACAATTGAAAGTATGTGCCGTGGTAATAAAGAGTTTAAAGTAGTGCTTGATGGAGCTAATGCAGAAGTATACCGCTAAATGTACCAAGATTTGAAATTCAACCTTTTTTTTTAGGGTGAAATTACCCTCTGTTTGGATCCAAGAAAGTTGAAGAAATGATTTTGAATCGTTATTTGAAATCTGAGAAATGATTTTAAGTTAATTAATTTGATCAGAAAGATTTGAAATGAATATATTAAATTTTTGTGTTTGGATGGTAACTGGAAAGGAAAAAAAAGTTAAGAATATGATAAGGTCAATTAAGTAATTTATTTTTAACTCTTATAAAATCCAGTAGAATTCGAGCATTTTGTTTAGGAAAGTTTTTTTTAAAGTAAAAACATGATTTAAAATCACTTCGGATTTTAAAATCATTTTCTTTCATGCAAGAACGAACAACGGAATTCATTTAAAATCCATTATGAATTGAATTTTTGGCCATGACGAGGTTTCAAACAAACCATTAATGCGTGTGAAAGTACTTAATCGTTGGAACAATAAATTATTGATATGTTATTGGAATTAATCTAAGAAGCTTTACGTGATGGCACTAAACTTTCAAAATCATATTTTGGTGCAAAAGGACACTCACTGACTTGGATTTTGGTTATGAACACATGCATGTTTGCAAAAATGATTGCTTTGAAAAGAAAATGAGCAAGTAGAAGTTTGTCCTTGGTGCAATAAATCTCGTTACAAAATCGTTCAAGAAAGGAGACAAATTGTTCTACACAAAATTGTAAGGCATTTTCCTTTGAAACCAATATTACAAAAACCATTTCAATTCTAAACATACTGCTAAAGATATGAGATGCCGTAAGAAAAAAAAAAAAAGAACATCGGTGGAGTTTTAAGACATCCAACTGATGTAGAGACATTGATAGACAATATGCTTGGTTTGGAAAAGATCCAAATATAAAGTTAGCATTAGCTATTTATGGGTTCAACTCATTTGGAAACATGAAACATCATACATGGCAAGGAATGTTAATTTCATATACCTTTTCCACAATGAAAACGCAAGAAAGAAACCTTCTTTTTCATGTCGTGGTTTATACCGAGGCCAAAATTTGCAGAAAAATAGATAAAATATTTTTTATAGCCACTTGTATGGGTTGACATTGAGACTTATGATGCTCGGTGAAAACTGTCTTCTTCATGCATCTTTGATATAGACAATTAATGACTTTGTAACATATGACGATCTGTGAGGATGGAGTACTAAAAGATATAAGGCATGTTTAGTAGCTCGTAGCATTAAAATTATACAATCGAAAGTGAACTATTTATAACACTTTTATAGCATTGAAAAAAAAAATGCTATGGAGAGTCAGGAACTTTCAATAACATCGACTACAATACAGCATGTCTAAAAACACTATAGAACATATTAGTAGTCATAAAATTTCATTTAGTATATAAATACTTATTATAAATCTATTTCAAGTCTAACATTGGTGTATCAATTAATAGTATATTAATGACATTCATTCTAAATTAAATTTAAGTATAATAACATTGGTGTATTAGTAGTATATCAACGTCAGTTCAAAATTTATTTCAAGTATAACATTGGTATATCATTAGTATGATCTTAAAAATACATTTGGTCTAGAATATCTGTAATAGACAACCACTTGTTCAATAATATAATTTATCAACATACATTTAGAATAATATAATTTACCAGCATACATTCAAAATGGTTACCAACAGAACAAATTGAACTATTGTAAGTTGATGATGATGTATTAGAAAATTTATACTCTAAAACAAATGAATAAGGATTCAAATTAAGTTCACAAATAATAATAACAAGTGCTTGGACACTTACTGATCGATGAATATGGTAATGAATGGTAAATTTGATATATCAATTGTATAGCTAACCAATCTACTAAATATAAAATATATCAGTTAACTAATACACCAAACATAAAGTATATAAGATATACTACTAATATACATGCTGATATACCAAAAAGGGCAAATTTTCAGAAAATCATTGCTAAATTTACAATTTTTATAATGTTTTCTTTGCTATTATTGTAACTGCCTCTTTCTTTATAGTAGTTATTTGTAGGCTCACCGATAATGTCAGTTGAAAACTGACATTAAAGATCCATTTTTTCCCTTCTCCAATCGACTTTATACATTTGTGCCTTTTTATTTCAATCGACATCAAAAGCCTAATTTCTTCTAGTGGTTCATCTTCTCTTCCTAAAAACTCTCTCTGTCCAATGCTGAAAACTAACCTGACACTAGAGTACTGTCTGCGGCAAGCACCACATCAATGCGCACAAATCACCTTATTTTAGGTCGTCTTATCTCGAGTTGGCTCATACCAAGTCACAACCAGGAAAAAGATTATTTTGTTTGAATTTCTTTATAGTAGTTATTTGGAAGCATGACATATTCCTATCGATAAATACATTATTGTGGTGGTTTCATTAAATAATTTTTTTGTCTTAGCCTCTCAACATTGTAGAGTGTCACATGCATATTATTCCTAATTAAAAAAAAAAGAAAATATAGAAGAAGATGTTTTAGTTTTTTAATTATTACCAACGAATATGTAGTTTTGTGTTAAGAGTATATGGGTGTGGTATAGGTATAAGTACAAGTAGAAGTAGAAAAAAAAAATAGATAGAGAAATTGAAAAGGCATGCATGCACGTAACGACGGATGAGAAAAAGGATTGTGTTTGTGTTATATCAAAATAGGCCGACATGAACAGGAGCGGAGGTGCTCTCGATCCAATCCAGCTCTAGAAAAGTTCCTATGGTAAACTTTGCAGCCTCGTCCTTATCAATCACCTTGTAGCCAGGCCATTTGACCCTGGCATCGGTCTTAGCCCCAGGGCCTTCGTTGTTAAATTCAGCATAGTACAAGGTTTTGAGTGCAAAATCCCCTTCCCAGGGCATCCAACCATCGGGATGAATGATGTCTTCAATGGTGGACTCCATTACAATGGTTCTAGAGAACTCTTTCCAAGGCCTCCCCAAGTAGCTTCTAAATTGGGACTTCACAGGCTCCAGCGTCTTGTCGGGCAAAATCTTGCAGTTTTGGAGGACTATGCCTGTGGTTTCATGCTTGTCAATCCTGCCCTGTGCTGTGACTATGTTCTGTTGGTTGTCTAACGGCTTTCTGAGCATCATGTTGCAGTTTTGGAAAATGGCGGCGGCGTCACCGAAGATGAAGTCGATGGTGCCTGTTATCAGACAGCTTCTGTAGAAATGACGATGGGCTTGGGCGTATAACGTGTCCTGGTACCCCTCGAACCGACAGTTCACAAATATGGCTCGGTCTGCTTGGACTCGTGCCGCTACGGCTTGGTGCTTTTCAGGACCCGCCGTGTTTCTGAATCCCATGCCTTGCCCCAAGAACCCTTCTCCGAGTGCCACTGCATAAATTTAAAATGTACAAATTTTTTTCTCCTGATTACCCAATTCTTTCATTTTTAATATTTGTTAATGCTAATTAATTAATGCTTAATTACCAAATGTTGCGGTTTGGAAGGTTCTGACTCCATCCACAAAGTTCTTGCTCCCACTTATCATGCTCTTTTGAGATCCATCTCCGTACATTGTAACATTTGCCATTTTTTTCGTAATCACCACTGTCTCTTCGTAGATTCCTTCCTTCACATAGATCACGTACCTGTTTTTTTTTTTTTTTTTTTTTTTTTTTTAATAAAAAAAATGTCAAATGCATGCAACACAGGTTATGAATAAGAATATGATAATTTAAAAAAGAAAACCAAGAACAAGTATATATATAATATGAACTAATAATTATTGATTCAAGCTAAGGACGATAGCGTTACCGTCCATCATATTTGGCAGGCATGGCAGCCAAAGCTTCGTTAATAGTTTTGAAATCTCCAGACCCATCTTTGGCAACCACAACGTTAGGCTTGGGCTTATCCCCGGCAGCAGCGCTCTTCAACATCCTCCGCTCATTGCTGTTCATCCAAGTTGGCACCCCATCGTTGGCCATAAGACGACGTCGTGTTGCAGCTCCCTCAGGCATCTCGAACGTGGAGAAGAAGGAAGCCACCTGCGATATCATCGCCAAGGAATTACTAGTGAGTTCTTTTCCAGCCTTCACCGCGTTCTCCATTTCGGTTTTCATCTTCCCCTCTGGGAACCCATCAACACAAGTTTCATGATACGACATCACCGCGCTTAGCCAGCTGTTCAGATCTGGCGTCGTTTTCGCCGTCAGCTTTCCCATATTCTTCTTGCTCACTTCGCTCATAGACATCTCCAATTCCTCCACCGCGTCTTCCAACAGCACCTTGCAGTCCTCGAACGCCCCCTTTTCCTCCGGCGTTGCGAAGTTGAACCCCGTGGCCTTTTTCACCGCAGATTTGACCTCGTCCGCTGCAGCCGAGATCGCAAGCTTGATGAGGTCTTTCGGGTCTGAGGAATTAGGATCCGTGTGGACGCCATCCTTCAGAGTGCTCTCGCATTTGCCTTTGTAGTCTGTCGAGTTGCATATCATGGTAATCATTTTCTCGACGCGTGACACTTGTTTCGTGTCGGGTGGCACGGGTTGTTTGGAGTTGCCACTGCTGCTGCTGTCTCCATTTTTGGTGGTGGATTTGGAGGAGGAGGAGACCTGGACGAACACGGCGGCAGCAACGACAAGGAGAATCACAGAGGCTGAGACCACAGCGATGGTGACTCTCTTTCGGAACTTACGTGCCCTCTCGGCGCGTCGGCGTTCGGAGATTTGGTCGAAATCTTGGAACACCATGGTGGTTGAATTTGTTTAATGGCCAATGGCTAAGGCAGAGACAACTCTGCCTTAGGTTAATCCAAGCCAGAGGCCACAACACAAATTAATGGGAAATAGTGGGAAGACGTTTATTTATTTATTTTTTTATGACTCGATTTTTTTCTTTTTTCTTTTCTTTTTTTTTTTCGGTTTGTTGATTTTTTTTTTAAAAAAATTAACTTAAATTCTTTTCCCTTCTCGGTGGTGTTGGGTTGGAGAGTCTTATTATCATGGGATAATTGGAGAACAAGTCTGGAGGGGAGAGTTTTGAGGTCTGTGTTATGCATATCTTTAAAAAAGGAAAAAGTTAGTTAAAATGTTGAGAATTGAGACAATTCCAACCGCAATACTCGCGCGTTCAGAAAACGCCTCTTGGCCAATCAACCAATTTAAAGGCTATACCCTTTTTCATCTTTCGTTTCTCGACCTCTTCTTCCCTATTCTTACTCTCTCTCAATTAAGCATGGGCTTATTTATTTATTATTATTTTTTAATTTATTTTTCCTCTTTCCAAGTTGACTAAACCCATTCACTGACGGCAGTTTAAATAAACTTTGTGTTTCGATATCAAAATGAGAGAGAGAGACTCTGAACATGTGGATCAATAGCCATATTAGGTGATTTTCATAAGAGATTATTCTGTGAAGCATACGGTTGAGGACAACTGTGCATGTTGATTTACGTCCAAACTCATAGCTAAATTATGTAGGGATGTAAAAAAAATTCAAAAATATTTTTGAAAAGAAAAAAGGTTTGTCATATGATAAACTATGATTAAATAATTGGATGGAATACACAAGAATAGAAGTAGTCTATGATGCACCTATACTTTTTCTATTCTATTACTACAGTTAAATCATGTATAGTATATATAAAATGAACAATAAAGGGAGAATTTTTAGTTACTCATTTTGCCTTTATACTTTTAGTAAATTTATTTGTTACTCTTTGTCTACAAGATGTGTCTTACATTAATACGTTTAAACCATTCATACTATATCTAAAATAGGTTATAAGGGGAAAATTTTTAGATACCTATTTGCTCTTATATTTTTTAGTATATTTATTTGTTACCCTTTATTGACAAGATGCGCCTTTTCTGTGTACCCATAAAACAAACAACATAGATGACCTTTCTAATTTTTAGTTTACAAAATATATTTATATATTTTAGAATTAAAATTTTAAGTTAAATAGGTGCAATTAGTACTAGCGGGATGAACACAAATTGATGTAATTGCCAATAGGATATAACTTTTTTGTGGTGGTGGTGGTCATCAAACAGACGTTTCTTTCTACTACGGGTGAAATGCATATATAAAAGAAAAAAGAAAAAAATAAAGTGTGTGTGATTGTGTTCTTTAATTGAAAAGATAATTTCATTAATTAAAATTTAGAAGGAAAATAAGCACAAAATCCTTAAAGAGACAATTTGAAGATTTATATATAAACAAACTTTGGAGACTTCAATTATAAATAACAATAACAGAAGTCTTAATTATAATGTTATATTGAGAAATGATAACCCAAGTTCAGTTTTTATTCTAGGTAGAAAATGGCCGTCCAACAGTTTCTTTTATTTTTTTTTGTGTGGTACACCTTTATAATTCAGAGATTCTGAGCTCAAAAATTAGAATTAATATTCCTTGAGAAGTCACTAACATGCGTACATAAAATTTAAATCGTGAAAGTTGCTCCTTAGGGAAGGAAAATGCACGACCCAAAACGTACAAAAAACTGCCATTAGTAGCCCATGCCAAAAATTACAAAAACTTGAGCTGTGTTAGAAACTTATGAAATTTCATTTTTAGCAAGTACATGGGTCCATTTGAAGAAATTTTGAAGTTCATCCTAAAAAATAACCCAGACTCAGTTTTTTTTCCTAGGTACAGGATAGTCGTCAACTAATTTCTTTTATATTTTTTGTGTGGTACACCTTTATAATTAAGGGATTCTAGGCTAAAAAATTCGAATTAATATCCCTTGACAAGTCTTTAATACGCGTACATAACATTTAAATTGCGAAGGTTGCTCCTTAGGGGAGGAAAAAGACACGACCCAAAACGGACAAAAAATGCCATTAGTAGTCCATGTCCAAAATGACCAAAATTTGAGCTGTGTCAGAAACTTATGAAATTTCATTTTTAGACAGTACATAGGTTCATTTGAAGAAACTTTGAAGTTCGTCTAAAAAAAAACGCAAAACGATGGTCGTCCAATGATTTCTTTTATTTTTCTTGTGTGATAGACCTTTATAATCCAGGGATTATGAGCTCAAAAATTTGAATTAATGTCCCTTGATAAGTCCCTGACATGCGTATATAAATTTTAAATCACGATGGTTGCTCCTTAAGGGAGGAAAAAGGCACGACTGATAACGGACTAAAAATTGTCATTAGTAGCCTAAGCAAAAAATGACCAAAATTTGAGATGTGTAAGAAACTTATGATGTAACGACCCGACTTTCTAGAAGTCGTTACTCATGCATGCACATACCTCAAAACAATACTTTTCGTAATTTGACTAAAAACCAAGAAATTCATAAAATAAATAATTAAATTTAAATCATTCAAAATCCTTTCTAAAAGAACATAAACTAAACATTGATCGGGGTACCCCTAACCAACAAATTAAGTCAAAACAGCTAACGAATTTAATAAATAAAAAAATAGATTTACCGAAAAAGAAAAAAAAACTGGACAACCTATCTAAGAAAACATGGATATATGAAACGCGGAAGCCTCAACGTGTCCCTATTTGGCCCGGTCACGGATTCTGTCTGTCGCCCGCTGGTCCATTCCTGCCTTTACCTGAAATCCATAAAAATGTAAATGAATGAGTATAAAACTCAGTAAGTAATCCCATTGCTGGGATTTCTCGATACATGGACAAACTGCCCTGTCACCATGCCTAGCGGCCTGAGGGCACGCCGTCACTGTTGGAGTGTGAGCCTGATGACCCACACTAACGAACAGTCGGTCCACGCATGTCTTGTGGCCTAATGGCACACCGTCAAACTGAAGGTGAACCTGACGATTCACAACTTTTAGCATGGGACAACACGGGTGTCTGGCAGAGACTTAATCATACATACACACATATTTAATAATCATAGCAAGCGACCAGACATACACATGTATACAACTAGCAAATCTTTAATAACCAAAGGTCCTAAGCATGCATGCTAAAATCACGGCAGGATAAAATAATGCTGAGACAAGCTGAGGCCTAGCCTGAAGGCCAACCCAGCAATAGAACTACTTACCTCAATCAGTCAGTCAACAGCTACAAAGAACTCTTGATCCCAATCGACCCTATCACAAATCCAAACCACATTCAGTAACTACACGTTCACCATTCTCCCATAATTAGATTCTCTACCACCCCATTACTTACACACTGGTAGTAACCCGGCAGAAGCCTTCCACTCTTCGAACTTGCAACTCAAGGTTACCGCGCTGGGCGACACCCCAACGAAACCCAAAACCTAAGTCAGAATGCATTTGGACCAAAGATCTAAAATCCAAACCAATCTTTATCAAGAGAACTCACCGAAGAGCCGACAAACGAAAACCCGCTGCGGCGATGGCAGCGGCGCGATCTGGGTGGAGTGGCGACTGGCTGGAACGGTGCGGCGGCGCAGCTGGCGTAGACGACAGCGCGATTCAGGCTGAGCGAGCGGCGACTGGAACGGCGCGGTCTGACGCGGACTGGCGGAGTGCGCGGCGGCGAGATTAGGCTGGACGAAAACGACGGCGACTGGCAGCGTGATCGATCGGCGCGGACGGGCGGCGAGCGATAACTGCTGGCGAGCGATTGGCTGTGAAGGGCGACGATCTCACGCGAAGAAGAAGAATAAAAGAAAAAGGGTTTGCACGAACTTCGAGGCACCCTAATTATATAAATATATATTTATATAATTAATTATAATTAATATAAATAATAATTTATATTTAAATAATATAAAGTATATTTAAATTATATATATATTATTCCTTTTTCTTCTCCAAACTCCATATTCATCGAATCCTCCACAATAAAATCCAATTCCAATTCAAATTCCGCAAAATATCCAACACTTAATTTATTAACCCTTGAAATTAAATTGTGGGATGTTACATAAGAAATTTTATTTTTAGCAAGTATATGGGTCCATTTGAATCGCAAAAAAAATTGAAAAACAATGACCCAGACTCAGTTTGTTTCCTAGATACAAGATGGTCGTCCAACGGCTTCTTTTATTTTTTTTTGTGTGATAGACCTTTGTAATCCAGGGATTTAGGGATTCTGGATTCACATCCCTGGACATGGTACTGACAAATATGCATAAGTTTTACATTGCGAACGGCGCTCCTAAGGGGTGAACCAAGGCACGACAGAAACGGACCAAAAATGGCCTGAAAAGCATGCATAAGCTTTAGGCCGCGAAGGGCGCTCCTTGGGAGAGTGCCAAGGCGCGACCAAAACGGGCCAAAAATGGGTCTTATATTAGCCCGTACCAAAAGTGACCAAAAATCGACCCCGGTCAAAAACTCACAAAACTTGATCTCTAACAAGCAAATGGGTCACTTTGAAGGAAAGTTGAAGTTCGTCCAAAAAAAAACTGAAAAACAGTGGCTCAGACTCGGTTTTTTCCTAGACCCAAGCTAGTTTTTTATCGGCTTTTTGGAAACTTTTTTGGGTGGTACACCCTTTTAATTCGGGTATCTTGGGTCGTAATTTTGGATTGGGTTTAGGGTTTAGGGGTTTAGGGTTTAGGGCTTTAGGGCTTTAGGGCTTAGGGTTTAGGGCTTAGGGTTTAGGGTTTAGGGCTTAGGGCTTAGGGTTTAGGGCTTAGGGCTTAGGGTTTAGGGCTTAGGGTTTAGGGTTTAGGGCTTAGGGTTTAGGGCTTAGGGCTTAGGGCTTAGGTTTAGGGTTTAGGGTTTAGGGTTTAGGTTTAGGGCTTAGGGCTTAGGGTTTAGGGTTTAGGGTTTAGGGTTTAGG
>CM016490.1:3032500-3058631 GCA_002890555.2 Lagenaria siceraria
TATAATTATATATGTCTATAATTATATATCTATATAATAAAAGGGGAGATAAAGATAATAAAGAGAGATAAAATTTCCAACATATCATAAGATTCCCTTTCTGGAAAATCCGCACTTTTCCAAACCCAGAAAACAGACGGAATTCTAGGATTTATCCTTGCGGCAAATACTTTTATGCATACCTCTTCCGGTTGATCTATACCATACTCGATTCTCGTAAGATGATACACACTAGCTAACAGTCCGCCTGGTGCTACATCATAAGCACATTGGGAACGTAGATAATTGTAACCATATACATATAAAATGACTGCAATGGAATGCCATTCCTCGGGCTTTATTTGTAAAGTCTCTATTCCTTGGTAATCGAAACCCAAAGATCTATGAACCAGTCCATGTTTGACTAGCCAAGAAGACAAATGACCCTGCATCTTTTTTATCTCCCCCCCCCCCCCCATTTTTTTTTTATAAGTATAAGTATTTCCCATTTACAATGAAAAATTTATGAAGATTCACTCGTTCTTTGTTATTCTGTACAAAAGTATACTGCCTAATTTACTAATTCGTAGGAAGAGACTGCACTTTTGTATTTGAAAAAAGTTTCAGGAGGGATGATCTCTGAAGTAGATGATGGTTGATAGAGTAATCCTTGATCGTAATTTCCAGTATGAATACTTGGGCCAACATTAAATTTGTGGTTGGTAGTAAAACACCGATTCTCCTCTTGAGACTTAATTCGATCTTCATAGATTTCTCGAGATATTTTCTTACGAAGTTTTGTTATAGCATCTATAACAGCCTCGGGTTTAGGTGGACAACCCGGCAAATACACATCGACAGGAATTAACTTATCGACTCCCGAACAGTACTATAAGAATCGGTACTGAACATCCCTCCTGTAATTGTACATGCTCCCATAGCAATAACATATTTTGGTTCAGGCATTTGCTCATATAATCTTACTAAAGAAGGAGCCATTTTCATTGTTACCGTACCCGCTGTTAAAATTAAGTCTGCCTGTCTAGGACTAGATCTTGGTACCAGTCCATAACGATCAAAGTCGAATCGTGAACCTATTAATGAAGCGAATTCAATGAAGCAACAACTGGTACCATAGAGAAGCGGCCATAAACTGGAGAGTCTTGACCAATTTGAAAGATCATTTGATGTAGTTGAAATAACTGAAGTTTGGGTTGTTCGATCAAGTAAGGGAAACTCGATGGAATTCATAACTGTCTCAATGTTTTTTTTAATTGTCTGAATATTCAAAAACTAAGACCATTCCAATGCTCCTTTTCGCCATGCATAAACTAAACCGACAATTAGGATAAGCACGAAAATTAAAGCTTCTATAAAGACGGATACCCCTAATACATCAAAACTCATTGCCCATGGATAAAGAAAAACCGTTTCAACATCAAAAACAACAAAAACTAGAGCAAACATATAATAACGGATTCTAAATTGAACCCAAGCATCACCCATTGGTTCTATTCCCGATTCATAACTCGAAAGTTTCTCTGGCTCTTTGCTAAGAGGGGCTAAAACTCCAGAAATTAGAAATGCCAAAATAGGAATAACACTTGATATTATTAGAAATACCCAGAAAATATCATATTCGTAAAGCAGAAACATAAACGTACTCCTATCAATGTGGAAAATATACCGGATTAGTCGATTCGAATTGAACTGAATTGTTGTTTTGAGGATTACTTAAAACAACAATTCATTTTTTTTGACCGAATCACCTCCTTTCGTTTGTTTGCTTCGGTACATGTCTCGTTTGAAGATTCATCCACTAGAATCGTATTTATATAATATCTATTATATCCATAATAAATATATATTAAATATTATATATTTATATAGAGAGGATACATATAGTAGGAACTTCTATTTAGGAACTTTTAGTGATTGAATAAGGAAAGAGAAGACGACTACTTAGTTTTGTACTTTACTAGATAAGGTATACCAAGAGAAAAGCCTATTTGAGAATGTTTACAATGAAAGTTACCAAAGATCTTCGTTTCTCAAACTCTAGCTTGTTCACAAACCAAATACAGTAAGTCGTTCCTAGATCCATGTGATTTACTAGTGCATTCGATTTGCATTGGGTTATGGTGGAGTTTTTAACCGGTTTCATGTCATGATTTTGACTCCAAAAATTGACTAGAATTGGGTAGGTATCCCAAAGAGAAGAAGTATTACAAATTTCTTGATTTTGTATGGGAAAATAGGAAAATTTTCATATGTAATTCATCTACAAAGATAAGACATTAATGATGAACCAAATCAAGTGCCCAGTTACAAACAATACAAACAATAATGAGGAAAGGAAAACGATTCTATTTTTGAATTATTAATAATATAGGGCTATACGGACTCGAACCGTAGACCTTCTCGGTAAAACAGATCAAACTTATTATTATCAAAATGATTTGAACTGTTTCAAAGACCCAACATGCATTTTTTTGCATTGGGCTCTTTCATTAACTGCTATAAATATAAGTAAGTTAGTCTACCATATTTTTTCTTGACAGAAAGAAAGGGAGATGGTTCCATGTGCTCTGATTCATTCTTTTTATTCGAATCTCGGAGCACTACCAAAGTGTTTCAAAGAAGGGTTATCCTGACGTAGGTATGCTTCTGACCTAGATCAACTTAAGTTAAATGGAATCTCTATCGTCCTGCTTCTGCTTAAAGAATAAAATATGAAACTTCATACACCTTAAAGTTGTTCATAAGATAGGACGAAAGATAATTTTTGTTGAGGTCCTGATACTCATTATGCCTAGCATTGAATAGACTGGGTATTCACCTTATCAATATCTCAAATCAATGATGGATTTTTTTAGTGCCTAAACGGGGCACTCGATTCGGACCGAACTTTTTGTCAGGCTACTGTTCTCTTGTTTTGTTCCCTAAAAGTAATAGAGTAAGACATCGATTTCTCAATAAGATCAACTTTTTTGATTACATGATGTACTTCTCTGAAAAACATTGGCGCGCGTGTAAACGAGGTGCTCTACCAACTGAGCTATAGCCCTTGTGCTTGTGATACATATCTTATCATGTAGATAATTTCTTGTCAAGATGAATATTCTATGATCTATTTTGTTGATTTGTTTGATTGGTATTGCTTATCAATAATATTAGATTTATAATCTATCGATGTGATGTGATAGGGCCCATTTGTTTTTCTTTGTGATGATAAATGACCTACTTAACTCAGTGGTTAGAGTATCGCTTTCATACGGCGGGAGTCATTGGTTCAAATCCAATAGTAGGTAGAACTTATTAGATACCACAGAAGCAATGGGATCTAATAAGTTTTTCTACTCAACTTTGTTCTAGTGATTTTCTATCCTTTCCATCCCACTCTATATTTATATTTATCTATATTTATTTCATTTTTAAATTGTAATTCTTTTTTCCATGAAAATTGCATTTCACTTGATTATTTAGACGCATTAACTTGGTACGCCATTGATAGCCTCTACTCGTGTCCTAGCTCGTCTGAGAGCTAAATTTGCCTCGATTGTTTGTCTCTTGCCCTGAGCTTTCCTCAAGTTAGCTTCCGCTATTTCAAGAGTTTGCTGAGCTTCTTGTGGATCAATGTCACTAGCCTTCTCCGCATCATTTACTAAAATAGTGACCTCATTATTGCCTATTCTAGCAAAACCACCCATCAGAGCCATCGTTAACCATCCGTCATTAGGAGTAAGGCGTATTTTCAAAATACCTATATCTACAGCTGTGGCAATAGGTGCGTGATCTGGTAATACACCAATTTGGCCACTATTCGTAACTAAAATGATTTCTTTCACTTCTGAATCCCAAATAATTCGATTCGGAGTCAGGACACTAAGATTTAAGGTCATTTCTTCAATTTGCTCTCCATTTCTAAGTTCGTAGCCTTCGCAGTAGCTTCATCGATGTTACCTACCAAATAAAAGGCTTGTTCGGGAAGACCATCTAATTCTCCGGAAAGGATTAATTTAAACCCTCTAATTGTTTCTGCTAGGCCAACGTATTTCCCGGGGGAACCAGTAAATACTTTCTGCTACAAAAAAATTAAGAATACCCACCGCATTGGTAATTCCATCAATTACCCGTCGATCAAAAAAATAAGTTAATTCAGCTAATCCTCGTATACCCCCAATTAAGGATATTCTATAAAAAGCATCTATGTAACCCCGATTATATGACCAATTATATATTATATTTATAATTTTTTCAAAAAACAAATTATTAGTAAAACTTTTAACAAATGAATTACGAAAATTCAAATTTTGTAAAGATGAATAAGTGGGCTTATAGAAGAAAGACGCTATAACTATTCCGAAAGAAGCTATACTCACAGAAAAAGTTGCATTTTTAACAAATTCACGGTCGATTCTTTTTTTCGTCTTAGCTTCCACCTTTCAGAATGAAAACAGAGAAATGCTTCATTATCATCTCAATTGCATTTAGTTGGTTGGATTGCACCTTTTCATTTTTTTTTTATTTATTCTTACCCTACCCTTAGGGCAGATCCTCTATAACATAACTAAAAATCACTTTATTCTTTGATAAATTATTTAATATAGAATTATATTATTAATAGAATAGCCATTAACCAATTATTCTATAACCCATTATATAATATAATTATATAAGATAAATATAAAATAAATATAAGAAATTTCAATATCAATATATATATTCAATATCAATATAAAATATCAAAAGAGAAAATAAAAATTATGTAATGAAATATTGTAATATTTTCATTTCATTTAAATAGACAGACATTCAAATAGCATAGTAAACAAAAAAATAAAGAAAAGAGTAAATAACTAAAAAACCTAAAATCAAAATAACCAAAAATCAGAAAAATAATAAGAATTTCAAATGTCATTTGAATTCAAAAACAAAAATTTACTATCTAATTGAGATTAACACATTAATTATTGATACACATCCATTTGATAAATAGATCAAAATTTTCTATCGCTATATTCTATTAATCGTTATATTCATTATTATGTTCTATTAAGCCCCCAAAAATATGGATACTTTTTACATCCAAAGGATTTACTTGTTACTAATAGAGTCTAGCCTATGTTCTTCTTTAGATCCCTTGTTTCACTCCGATAGTATCATAAATCGAGTCAATGCAGAGGAAATGAATGCATTTTCATACTATTAAGTAAGTGAAATAGATAAAACATAATCTGTATTATGCCATATATATCACCTATTCTACTGGATCTTACGGAGCCTGGTCATGCACCACATGGTCAAGTCTGATCATAGAAAAGATTCTCTTCAAGCGAACCAGCCTACCCTCTGTATGGAGCTTTCGCGGTGGTTGGAATAAAGACACATTTGGTTGTGAATCCCAATGTGGCAGATAAAAAGACATATATCTACACGGCTCAATCAATAGTTCAAGTCACACACTCCCATAATCCATTTTCTCTTCGAAGAATTCCCTTCAACTATTATTGAAAAATAACGAATAAAATTTCGTGGAGTTGAAGGGAATAATTGTTGGAGACACATTAAAATGCAATATAAGTCCTAAAAATTAAAAATTCAAATAAAGAAAAAAAATTAGAGGGAGGGGTCTCTTGCTTGTATTGTCAAAATTTAATATATCTCACATAATTCACATAAGATATAATATATCTTAAAGTATATAATAATACTTAGATATTGATAATAGAGCAACTATATAATTCTATAATTATATAGAAAAAAATATATAATTATCTTAATTTAGTTATAAAGATTAATTCCAAATATTAGAAAAAGAAATAGTATAGTATAAAATATACTTTATATAAAATATATTATATAATATATATATAATTGGTTAAATCTATATATAAATTATATAAAAATAGGTTAGAGTATATATATATATATATATATATATATATTTCTTGCATCATGAACCATCTCTTGTCTGCCATCGTTGAGATCACTTCACAAATAAGCATGAGTAGATAAATCACTTGAAGGGTTGGAGAGTAACATTCATCAACCTTAGAAGTTCAAGCTTAGTTTCTAGTTCGTTTACATTGATGTATTTTATTCTATATTGCTCAAATCCACTTTGAAAGAGCAAGTAACTATGGATCTCATATTTGTAACTAAGAATCATTCCTAGACATAGGAATCATTTTAGACTTAATTAAACAAGCATGCATCATAGACATATGATTTATGTGACTCATCTGCCAAAAGGTATGAACCATACGAGTTTAGGAGCACGAACCATGAAACTAAGTAAGAACTCAACCGGTTGATGAAGGGTTTTCTCCAACCCTCTTTTCTCCACTTGAAAGAAAACCAAAATTTCGTTGTTTGCCCAAACTACATCACTGATTCCCTACTCCTTTGTTGCACATTATTAGTTATTTTATTTCTTACATATACATCACCAAAAAACTTTACTTATTTTTGTTGGGTTTTTGGCAAAATATTAGAAGTGCAGTTGTACCACATCGGTTAAATTGAAGAATGAGGGTGGACTTCAAGCCTATAAAAGGAGTCTATGCCTCTAGTTTCAATTTGTCCCAGTTAGAAACACTTTAAGCTTAGTGTGCTAACTCTTGTTTAATTCCTTTTGTATTCTCTAGTTTGAGAGTAGGAAAAATGTGTGAGTAGTATAAAAGCTTTGAGAGAGTGTTCTTGTAATTGGGATCGGGAGAGAGAAGATTATTCTGTGTGATTGTAACAATTTTTCACATAGTGGATTTTTTCTTGGTCCGTGGTTTTTCTCAAAATTGGGAGTTTTCCATGTTAATTCTCGTGTTTCCAGTATTTTATTGCTTTCTTTTAATTTCTTATATATATTTATGCTTTTTCCTGCAGTATAAGTGGGAGGTTTTTCCCAACAAGTGGTATCAGAGCTTTAGGTTCGAAGTTTCTTGAATTTCTGAGTATGCTCAATGGTTGCAGCATTGTCTGAGCTTCCACATCAGAAAAGGATTTTTGAAACGGGCTGCAATATTTGTGAATAGTATGAGTTATTCACTATTTTCTGTTTGGCTAGGAAGAGAAGCAAATATGTCAAACTTTATGAGTTCAGTAAAGTTTGATGTGGAGAAATTTGATGGAAGGATCTACTTTGACTTGGGGCAAGAGCAAGTCCAGGATGTGTTAATACAATCTGGGTTACACAAGTGCAAGTTACGCGATGATGGTGTTCTAGTGCAGTTCAGTGATTCCAGCAGATGTTCAAAAAGGAGAGTCTTCGAGCAGAAGATAGGCTGCTGGGGATGCGGACAATCTGAGCACGCGAAAAATAGAGCAGGTTCATCAAAGGGCTCTGGATCAAATGCTGATGTTGTCTTTCTCGCCAGGGGAGACAGTGACTTCCTCTGAAGAAGACGGAAATCATCCTCGTGGTATGTCCGCTTTACCATGATAGAGGATGTGATGTTAGCGGTTCCACAAGTTTGCACACGAGCATTGACTTGGCGGTTATGCAAGGTGTGTGGTAGAAGTTGTGTCGATGGCTGAAGGACTTCCAGGTGAGCCAAGTAGGTGGAAGTTGCACCATAAATATCAGCAAGGTTTATCGACATGTGACGAAAAAGGAAAATCTTGGAAGGTGGTATTCCAAGTGGTCTACTCTTTATGGTGGAGTAGGTTATAGTTCTTTGAGTTGAGAATTATGATTGTCGGTGAAGACAATGGATGTTGCAGAAGCTGTGGATTCTTCAAAATCTTGCCAAGGTGGAATTTGTTGGATTTTTGGCAAAATATTAGAAGTGCAGTTGTCCCACATCGGTTAAATTGAAGAATGAGGGTGGACTCCAAGCCTATAAAAGGAGCCTATGCCTCTAGTTTCAATTTGTCCCAGTTAGAAACACTTTAAGCTTAGTGTGCTAACTCTAGTTAAATTTCTTTTGTATTCTCTAGTTTGAGTGGGAAAAAGGTGTGGGTAATATAAAAGCTTTGAGAGAGTGTTCTTGTAATTGGGATCGGGAGAGAGAAAATTATTCTGTGTGATTGTAACTATTTTTCACATAGTAGATTTTTTCTTGGTCCGTGATTTTTCTCCAAGTTGGGAGTTTTTCACATTAATTCTTGTGTTTCCAGTATTTTATTGTTTTCTTTTAATTTCTTATATATTTTCTGCTTTTTCCTGAAGTATAAGTGGGAGGTTTTTCCCAAAAACTTTTACACTTCCGCAAGATATACATTTCATTCATCCTTTTAGCCAGAAATCTCCGTGTTTGACCTCGGTCCTCATCGAGAAATATTAATATTAGTTTATACTTGGGCTAGTATTGAGAAAAACTTGAGCATATCCGAACATACATTAGCATAATCATAGTTCCACAATAAGTTTTTGGCACCGTTGTTAGAGATTTTATGACTTATTTTTGTTTGATTTGTTTATCTTTTGCAGAACCATTTTCTTTCAGGCGTATTGCGACTTCTGTCGGGAGGTCACAAATAGTATATGAGCGAAGGATCAGCACCTGAGCTTGATATTGACCCTGAAATTGAACGAACCTTCCGAAGAAGGATAAGGAGAAACCAGCACAAGAGACAAAGATTAAGAGCAATGGCTGACCAACGCGAGAATGAGAATGTTGATGCACATAATTGAGCAAATCAACAGGCCAACGCGCAGCCTAACTTATAAGTGTATCAATAGCTATCACCGACAAATTTATATTATTATGTCATAATAACATAAGTCTATCACTAATAGCTACTAATAGATTTTAGATTTTTAGTTTGATCTTGAGTATTTACTAATAAATTATTATACATTAGTTGATAAAAATCTATAAGTCATATTCTTCTATTACTAATTGAAGTAGTTTGTCAATGATAGAAGCCTATCTTTGATAGACCATAATAAACTTAGTCTATCAATGATATAATAGGCTACCAGTGATAGAAGTTTATTATTGATAGACTAAGTTTATTATGGTCTATCAAAGATAGGCTTCTATCATTGACAAACTACTTCAATTAGTAATAGAAGAATATGACTTATAGATTTTTATCAACTAATGTATAATAATTTAACAAATTTGATGGATGTAATTCTAGAAATATAGAGAAAAAAGTGAGATTCACAAATATTATAGAGAATAACTTTAAAACTTAGAAATCACATACAATACAAGAGAGATATAACTCAAGCCATCAAATTAGAACAGCCAAAAAAGAAAGAAAAAAGGAAAAAAAAAAGTCATAATGTGTGCTCAAAACTACAAGTATCGTGATTTATTCATAAGGCAGCAAGTGAAGCATATATAAAAAGTTTATGGGTGCATATGTATACTCATAACTTGTAAACCATTTCCTGATCTATTTCCACCTCGGTTTCCTTCTTTTCTATTTTGGTTTCTACATGGGTTTCCTAATCGGTATTGTCGTCATCGTCGTTATAGTAATTGTTGCCTATGCCCACACCTCCGCCTACGCCCACGCCCACGCTTGCGCCGATTTTCATGCCCGTGCCTATTTCCCGACACCTGTGCCTATGCCCCCATTTGCGCCTACGCCGGTTTTTATGCTCGTGCCTATGCCCACGCTTACACTTACGCCTACGCCTTCACGTACGTCGAGTTTCTTGGGAGTGAAACAGTAGACATCAATACCATGCTCTTTGGCAAGGGTAGGAATATTACTTGCCTCAAAATATCACATGGCTTATTCATTATTTAAAAACATATACATACATACATGCATATATAGTTCTTAAAAAATAAAACACCTAACACGTTTGGTAATTACCTTATTTGAAATTTTAAATTAAAAACCTTAAAGTTTATGCCCAATTTAGTAACTATTATGTTTTTACTTTAAAAAATTACTATAAACAGAAAAATAATAAACTATTTACAAATATATAAAAAATTCTGGTAGACAGCAGTGAAATTTTTCTATATTTGTAAATAGTTTGACTTATTTTTCTATATTTGAAAACATTTCTTTTACTTTTTGATTTTTTGAAAATTAAGGTTATTTCTCTCAATTTTTACCATAGTTTTCATTTAACTTAAGTAAAAGAGTTGAATTTTTAGTTAAATTTAAATTTAAAAAATAAGAGTAAGTTTTTAAAAACTACTTTTTTTTCTTAGTTTTCTAAATTTTGACTTGGTTTTTAAAAATATTTGTAGAAAATAAATATAACAAAGCAAGAAATTTCAAGGTGGAAAAAGTGTTTATATGCTTAATTCTCAAAAACTAAAATTAAAAAACCAAAAAGTTACCGTAAGAGGTCTAAAATCTTAGCTTTTAAAATTAAATAAACAAAGTTTTTATGTCATATTTATTTATAGATATACCTCCTATATATGTATAAGTTCCATAGTGAGATAAAATAATATTTTTTATTTAGAAAAATCAAGAAAGGAAAAACTTAGATTTTGCTAGTAACTATTTGATTTTTTATTTTTGGTTTTTGAAAATTGTGTTTGTTTTCTCTAAATTTCCGTACCCTGTAGTTTTTATCTTTCGTAAGTAAACATTAAATTATTATCTAAATTTAAAAAACAAAACTACTTTTTTTTTTTAGTTTTCAAAACTTGTCTTGAATTTTGAAAATACTCAGGTAAAGTAGACGACATAACAAAGAAATCAATAAATGAAAGTAATGTTTATTAATTTAATTTTTATAAAAGACCAAAAATCAAGAAAAATACTAAATAATTCTCATCAAAAAGGTTTGATTTATTGTTTATTTCCTAAAGTTTCTACACAATTTTAATTAGAAACCAATTTATGAAAAATATTTTGTCTCATTAATGAGAAACATGAACAATTATCCAATACTTCTGTTTTTCAAAATTTATAAACAATAAAAAGGAACTAGAAACATGATCAACATTATTAAATGAACCCTAATTTTTTTGTTTTTGAAAACGGGAGAAACAAGCAAAAGTAAGAAAAACAAAACAATTAAAGCAGATTCCATCTATGAGAAATGGTCTTCAAGTCAAATCGACGACATACGATTTATTCGAGCATGGAAAGCAAGCACGTGTGCCATAGAAGTGCAATTACGTTTAGTGAAAAAGAAGCATTCAAAACATTTCTACACATATTTTGAAAATATTACTAAAAATTGGAAATTAACCCAAGAATATGAATGGTTACCACGCAATAAACGAGGAACAAAGAACTCGCTTTTAATATATATACAAATATGAAGACAAAAAAATGAAAAAAGAAAAAAAAATAACAATTAACATGACATTGAAAACATAAACATTACTAAATGACATTTTCCTATCAATAAAATAGTGAAAGGCCAAAAATACATCCTACGAATGAAAAGTCAAAAGGAAGACACACACATACCTGATCGTCCCTAGGGAGAAGGAGGGGATTTATATTGTGCAGAGCATCAGAAGCCATAATAATAATCTTTTTTAGATTCTTTAAGCTTATTGTTGCGTTCTAAAAAAGATGAAAGAATTTGCTATTTATATAGAGAGAAAACAAGTACAAACTTAGTGAGAAAGTAATTAACTTTATGAATTATAAAAATGTGAAAACGTGATGAAACTCTTAAGTCAATAAAAAATGAAATGAATCGAATCAAAGTCATCCAATTTACTTTATATATATCATTCAATTGGATCAAATTTGGAACATTGACTTAAATAAAGTGTTACAAGTTTTATTTAGGAAAATTGTAATGGGTGTCATTTATAGAGTAAATGACAAAAGGAGGAGACCTTTGAAGAGAGAAAGAACAAAGTACAAAGTAAATTGCTTTTACTTCTACAATTTCTTTCACAACTTACTTTTGGCAAGGGTTACAATATCACTATATATAGTCTCACAAGGTGTCTCTCTAAATTCCTTTAATAAAAGCAAAATTAAAAGAGATTACAATAATTAAGATAGAATTTGGAAAGTTGCAGTAATTCTTGACCTTTCATTACTCAAACTGCCATAACTTTTTCTAGAAAACTCCAAACGTCCTGAAACCTGAACCATTACAAAGTACACATTTGGGGCATCAAAATCCATAGGTCATACATTTAATTTGGATATTGTTTGACCTTTCAAATACCTGCTGAAAAACTCCCAAAGAACTGATTATCTTGAGTTTAATGCTCAACAAAATCCTCCCTTAAACTCAAATCTTTCGAGTCCTTCATCCCGATCATCTTCTTCAAATTTTCAAATAGAGTTGTTGGTAGAGGTTTTGTGAAAATGTCAGCTACTTGATCATGACTTGAGACATGAATCATTTTCACTTCTCCATTTTTTAGATGTTCTCTAATGAAATGAAACCGAGCATCAATATGCTTACTTCTTTCTTTTTTATGTATAATGCATGCTCATAAGGGCACTGAATGAACTTGTTGTTCTTGAAGTAAGTGTCAATGCGAGTGTTCCATGCTCGAGGTGCTTGCTTTAACCCATAAAGCGCCTTCTTTAGTTTCAACACCTTACTTTCCTTTCCAGGTTTCATGTATCCAGGAGGTTGCTCCACATAGACTTCTTCTTCAAGAACTCCATTTAAAAATGCTGATTTCACATCCATTTGATAAATAGCCCATTCGAATTGCGCAGCTAGAGATAGGAGAAGTCTAATTGTTTCCATTCTTGCAACTGGAGCAAAAACTTCGTCATAATAGATTCCTGCCTTTTGTATGTAACCTTTTGCAACTAGACGCGCCTTGTACCTTTCAATCTCACCTTGGGCATTCATTTTTTTCTTGTATACCCAGTTCACACCAATGGGTCTATATCTATCGGGTAGTTCCACCAAATTTCAAGTTTTGTTTCTTTCGATTGCTTCTATTTCTTCATCCATTGCGGCTTTCCACTTTTTTTTATCTTTTATGGCTTCCTCAAAAGTAATGTTCTCCGAGTCTGCTAATAAGCAAACTAGGTGCACTTCATCGGTTGAGTTGTATAGATCTTGTAGACTCCGCATCCTAGGTTGACTCGATCTTTCCTCTTCAACAGATATTTGAGAAGTTATTGGAGTGATTATAGGTGCAATTGTTAATGACTCTCCTTGTAGTGCCTCCTTTTGGTTCTTCCAGTCCCACGTGCTTTCTTCATTTACCTGAACATCGCGGCTTACAATCATCTTCTTTTCAATTAGATTGAATAACTTGTAAGCCTTTGTCTTCTCGTCATACCCAATGAACACATACTTCTTACTCTTATCATCGAGTTTGGTTCTTTTTTGGTCTGGTACATGCGCATAGGCCACACTACCAAACACTTTAAGGTGTGATACGGTTGGTTTATGACCACTCCAAGCCTCTTGAGGTGTTTGATTTGCCAATTTTGTATGTGGACATCGGTTTTGCACATACACAGCACATTGTACTGCTTCCGCCCAGAATTCCTTTGGCATGTCTTTACTTTTCAACATTGATCGAACCATATCAAGGATCGTTTGATTTTTTCTTTCTGCAACGTCATTCTGCTGAGGTGAATATGGTGCAGTCAAAAATCTTTTGATACCTTATTCCTCACAATAATTTGTGAAAATAGTTGACATGTATTCTCCTCCTCTATCTGATCATAAGGCCTTGATGTAAAGATTGGTTGTCTTCTCTACCATCACCTTGAATACTTCAAATGCTTCTGATTTTTCCTTCAAAAAATAAACCCAAGTCTTTCTTGTATAGTCATCAATAAAAGTAATAAAATACCTTTTTTCACTCAAAGACATTGGGGTGATTGGGCCACATATGTCTGTGTGTATTAACTCGAGAGGTCTCTTTGCACAATATTCAGCTTTCTTTTGGAACATAGCCCTTGCTTGCTTTGCAAGTACACAACCTTCACAAAACTTCTTGGTGTAGTCCAATTTTGGTAGTCCGTGGACCATGTCCTTCTTTGCTAACTCTGTTAGCCCGCTGTAGTGTAAGTGTCCAAACCGTAAGTGCCATAAGAATGCTTTGTCTTCCATGTTGACTTGTAAACACTTTTCTTGTATATTCTTTAGGTTGAGTTTGAACATTCGATTTTTCGCCATCTCAACGTGTGCAAGTAACCGATCATTTCTGTCTTTCAAATATAACATTCGATCTTTCATGATGACCGAACATCCTTTTTCCAATAACTGCCCCATGCTTAGAATATTATTCTTCAAGTCAGGTACAAAATAGACATCCTCCATAGTACCTTCTTTTCCATCTTTTAGAAGAAAACGTATTTTTCCTCGGCCTTTGACTTGAACTTTTGATGCATCTCCAAAAGACACATGTCCATCTTCTATCTCCTACATGTCAACAAAAAAATGTTCATGCCCACACATATAATTGCTTGCACTTGTGTCAAGATACCACACCATGTCGCTATCCGGAGCGGTGCCTTCATGGGTCATCATAAGAATGCCGTCTTCTTTGGTTTCTTCTTTCGCGACTAAATTCGCGTTTTCTTCTACCCTCTTCTCAGAATAGCATTCTTTTGCGTAGTGTCCATATTTTTCACAATTGTAACATTCAACATTTTGACGATTTGAGCGACCGCCTCTTCCACGAGTAAATTGCTTTTACTTCTACAATTTCTTTCACAACTTACTTTTGGCAAGGGTTACAATATCACTATATATAGACTCACAAGGTGTCTCTCTAAATTCCTTTAATAAAAGCAAAATTAAAAGAGATTACAATAATTAAGATAGAATTTGGAAAGTTGCAGAAATTCTTGACCTTTCATTACTCAAACTTCCATAACGTTTTCTAGAAAACTCCAAACGTCCTGAAACTTGAACCATTAGAAAGTACACAATCGAGGCATCAAAATCCATAGGTCATACATTTAATTTGGATATCGTTTGACCTTTCAAATACCTGCTGAAAAACTCCTAAAGAACAGATTATCTTGAGTTTAATGCTCAACAGTAAATAACCAATAATATATCATTTTCTAAAACTAATTGCAGATTTTGCAGATTTTGGGAAGATTTGGTTAATATTTTCTTAAAATTCCTAAAATGTCCTAATTTTAAATGGAAAGAATCATCCCTTTTATTCAAGGCACACAACTTTTATCTCCCTTATTTCAAAATAAGGGCTTCGCGACATGGTCTCATCTTCTTCCTTAGAATAAGGGCACGATCTCATCTTCTCAAATTTAGGCGGCATGCTCTCATCTTCTTCCTCACTGTTGCGTTCATAAAGTGTAACGCATAGACAATGTAGTCATGCGTACTTCGTCACTAACTGACTGATGTTATGACTTTTTATGCGATGAACACATGCTTTATCTGATCTAAGTCCAAGTGTAAACTTAAATCAGTAACCTGGTGAGTCCAGGGTCGAACTCAGGGACTTTTGTGCTTTTGCGTTTTTGACCATGCGGTGAAGGAAATATACATAGAGGGGAGGAAATATGCTACTAACCTAAATTATTAATTACAACACAAGAGAGTTTGGGTGACGAGCAAAGGGGGCTATGGAGTTTGTCACTGAAGCAATTATCTAATCAAGAAGCATGCGACGACGTGTGAATATTAAATCTTAATAACAGGCTAGAATTTCTATAGTATGCGCCTGCACTTACTAAGCGGTGACAATCATATACATGCGGTAGCGACCTCTAGGTTCACAGTCTACCTTTTCCTTATCTCTAAGGTATATGCGATGATTGTCTAAATGACTCACCTTATCTCTAAGAAGTCAAGTTTCACTACTTAATGTTTCTATACTTTCTACATCCTCTCAGGCAAGAACTCACGCTTAAACATATCTCTCAATAGCTTAAGACATGGAATAATGGTGCATTAACTAATGAAACCGCTAAACATGCACAAATTCACACTTAAATTAGATTTTCCAGCATATCAAAAGATTAATACACAAACAAGTATGAAGATGAATGAACATACGGACTTATATTAATATTTGAATATGAAATCTCTCAAAATCAATTGGAAATACAAATATAAGTAAGAAGAAGAACTAGGATAAAGATGTCGAGCCGTTGAGTCAATCTCTTGATCTCGCTGGCGTAGGAATGGCTACTTGTTGATAAATACTTCAAGAGTTGAGGCTGGCTCAAGCTTTTCTAAGAAGAATTCTGAAGGTTGTATTCGGAATTATGCAGAGAAAAGCTTGAGGTTTGACAATGGCGATGCTCCTCTCTCTCTTGGGGAAGATGATCTCTCGAGTCATCAACCCCTTCTTCAGTTTTTGAACTGGCTATTTATAGGCGTCAATGCAACTTCTCTCCAATGATTTCCTAACGCATGCATTAAATTCCATGCCCTGCTGCGCCGCTTGCTTTGTTGCAAATACATTGGCTCTGCCATGAATCTGTCTAATCAACTACCAACTAGTTCTGTGGATTTGACAGTCGCCGCTTGAGTGTGTCAGACCCTTTTTCGTTCATCGCAAGGTCCGCGTTGGTCGCCTCTTTTAAAGCTATGCGTTCATGGCTGCAGCAGTACGTTCAGCTTTTGTACTTTTATCTTTGAATTCCTGCAATGAACACATGATTTTTTCGTAAATTCTCTTTTATGGCATATGTAAATGTCTGATCGCAAAGTATGCTCATTAGCTACGATTTATACCATATTTCTCATATTTCCTTGCAATTCTCTATAATTGTTTTAAAGAAACGAGTAAGATAACTTGTATTTTTACAAGTTATCACTCACACATTGCATGCTCTCACATTCCATGATTTCTTCTTCACATTCCATGATTTTGTAGAAGGAACAAAATTAATATTCCTCTTGGCATGATCAATTTCTTAGAAACGATTTTGATATTCTCACCTTTTATCAATTAATTTCTGCGCAATTTTGGTTTGATTTTCTGGTGTGATTTCTTCCTCACATTCCATGATTTTCACACTCCATGATTTTGTAAGAGGAATGAAATTAATATTCATCATCTCTCTGTGTGATCAATTTCTAAGAAACAACTTTGTTCTTAGTGTTTGATGATAGATTTGAAAACATAGTTTTTAATTAGTATTCCATCAAAATTGTAGATGTTTTGATTATAGATTTGAAGTAGTAAGTGATATTGGTAATAGTTTGTCACTGACAGATCGATATCACACACTGATATGGGTCTATCAGTGATAGACCAATATCACTCATCGCTGATATTGGTCTGTCACTAATAGACCGATATCATTGATCACTGCCATGGGTCTCTCACACTGATATGGGTCTATTAGTGACAGACCAATATCAGTGATCAGTGTATCGGTCTATCAGTGGCAGACCAATATCAGTGATCGAACCAATAAGCTAATCAATAACACCAAAAAATAGCAGTAGAGTCTAAGAAAAGTATTTTCACTACCGATTTCAACGATATTGAACATAAATTTTACTAGAAATTGGCGTTCTCACGACCAATTTCAAACGAAAAACGAAGAAATCGAAAACTATTCGGGCCGATTTTCTCTCACTCGTAATCTTTCACGGTCAATTTCAAACGGAAAACAAATTGAAAACAAAATAATGGGAGTAGAAGATTAAACTAATAAAGGGAACAAATCAGACGACTCTTAGGGTTTGAATAAAGCGGAGAAACGGGAAGAAACTAAAGGACGCGTCTGGTAGTGGTCATGAAGAAAACAACGTCGGTTGTGGGCTTGAAGAAACCAGTAATCTTGGGCTTTTTGGTCTATTACTATGTGCTGAAGTCAAATTTAGTTATATTTGCAAATTTTTTTAAGTTTCTGGTATATGTGCAATTAATTTAGGCGAAAATGGTATCTTTGCAAGCAGCCCTTTTATTTTCTATATAATTCCACCAGTATTTCATTTGCTAATTTTTACAAAATGCAATTTTAAAGATCTTAAAAATCTTTGTCACTACAGTATTGATTAACTAATTTTATTATAAGTAAAACTTGAGCAACATGTTTTTGTAACATGCCTTGTATTATATTGTTAGCAACATGTTCTGTGATGTGCAAATTTTCCTTGGAGATCTTTTCTTTATAAGATTGTGTTGGAATGCCTTGAATTCTAAACCTAAAGAGAATTGATATTTGATATATTTAATTATTAAATTCTTTTCCTAACTCTCTAACCCTATAGACATTATTCATTCTGTAATCCTAGAACATTCTCTCTAATAAAATTGTTCTCCCTCTGTCCCGTAGACGTAGCTAACACATTATTGGTGATCCACATAAATTTGTGTGTTGGTCTTCTCTATTTTTTTACGTTATTTTGTATCTTTAATTGTCGATTTCATAACAAACTGGTATCAGAGCCTAATCGTTATGGTTTTGAAATTTCATATTTGTTCGACAATTAAAGATGTGTGGCATGAATGTAACAATCGAAAAATTTACTGGGAGGAACAATTTCGGTTTATGGCAGATCAAGATGTGATCCCTACTGAAGCAACAGAAGCTATGGGCGCCACTGACTGGTAAGTCGAAGAAGGTAGTCGTAGATGATGAAGAATGGCAAAATCTATAGGAGAAGGCTCATTCGATGATCATGTTATGTTTGGTTGATGACGTCATCATTGAGGTCGTAGATGAAGAAAATGTCATTGGTCTTTGGTTGAAGCTGAAAAGTCTTTACATGATGAAATATTTAACCAAGAAGTTGTTTCTGAAGAAACATTTGTATCATCTACGTATGCAGGAAGGTACGTCTATTTGAGATCAACTTGATCAGTTAAATAAATTTTTTTTTGGAATTGTGTAACATAGAGATTAAGGTTGATGATGAGGATGATGCCTTAATTTTGTTGGCGTCTTTGCCCTATCGTATGAGACTTTTGTTGACACGTATACTGGAGGGAAAGAAACTCTAACTTTAGAAGATACAAAGTCCACATTGCTTACGAGAGAGGACCGTCAGAATGCAGTTAGTTCAAATACAGAAAGTTAGGCATCTAGGTTGTTGGGTTTTATATCCTAAAACTCGTGGTTTGTAAAGTTGTTATTGAAATTTATTTCGGATATTATTGAATATGTGAAATTGCGTATAATATAACCCTAAATCCAATAAACTAAGAACCCTTGGCTATAACATGAATACTTGGACTTTATGTAGTGACATAAAAAATGGATTAAGTTCGAGTAATAGCCAAAACAGTATATAGTATAGAGATTAGGTTAGGTACTTTATCTTGGAAACACTATGGATGTGGCCCACTTTGTATTTGATACAAATGATATGACCCTAAAATCGTTCATGTGAAGACATGCGAGTGGGGACATCCTGTGGAATGAGTTTGCATAAGACCAGACCACGAAGTAGTCACTTTTACTTTATAATGCTGTTTACTGTTAAGACTAACTATTTCAATACGATGACCTAGATAACTCGATCTTAATCCTGAGCTAGCTATGAACTTCTGTTTATTCGGGATTATCCTTTGATTTTCATGGGTGAGAGTGACCCAAGTTCACCGACTCAATAAGCCTAACATTTTAGGGATAAGATTGGGTATATAGTTGGGGACATAGTCCTGCAAGATGAAATTCATTCATACTCGATTCTAGGGATATAATAGATAGGATGTTCACTTAAGTGCTGACTCCGGTTCTTGAACAAGGGGCCCCACCCTCTCATTGGCTGGAGAGAGACTCAGTTTGGTGGTCAGATCACAAACTAATTGTTCATTAGAGGATTAGTGGAACTTAAGGAGCAAAAAGTAATTACAGGGATAAAACGGTAACTTTGACTCAATTGTAATTACAAAAAACCCTGTGAAGGATCGACTTACTAATCATGGTTATATCAAGTGAACAGAAATATATCTACAGTGAGGAGAGTACAACTACTAGGCTATAGTGGAGTGTCTTGGTAGTTAACGAATGTCGATTAACTTGGTTAAAGAGTTTAGCCAGTTAATCTTGAATCATTGGAGCTCATGTTCTGTAGATCCATTAGGTCCCCCTGCTAGCTCATATAGAACTAAACCTTAGAACAACGTGATGAGAAAATTTGAATCGTTCGGATTTGATTTACGGAGTAAACGTTAATTATATACGTTATACTTAACAAATGGTTATTTAATTATGAATTGAATGATAAAGGAGAGTTGTAAATACTTTAAATATGAATTAAATATCGTAGATATGAATAAGGATTCATATTTAAATGATCGAATTAAAGAGAAGTCGGGATTAGTGAAGAATTATTAATTTAATATTTGATATTAAATTAATATTATTAATTAAAATATTTAATTAATAATTTAAAAATTGATTTTATTTAAAATTAATTATTTAAATTAATTATATTTAAAATTAAAAAGAAATTCATTTTAAATTGAATTTTGAAAATTCAAAATTAAATGAATTTCCAAAAGGTGGTGGTTTTTGGAAAAACCCACTTCTTAAGCTCCTCGTGAAGACACATAATCCCCCTTGATTAATCACCAATTTAGTGTCAAATTTGTGGTTAATTTGATTTTTCATGTTTTCTTCTTTAAACGGAAGAAAAAAATGTTGAGTTTCTTCTTCTTCTTGATGAAGGATTGTTGTTGAATTTCATCTAAAAATTCAATAGATCCAAACTCTCCAAAACTTCTTTTTCACCTTCAATTCATCACAAAATTGGATCCCACAATCTGATCTTAGACTGGAGAATAACGAGGAAGACTTTAGCAGTGGTCCACGAAGTGTTCGTGATAAAAAAAACGATTAAGGAATTGATTCAATTTTGAGCTACACTAAGGTTTGTTCTTCAAACTCATTTTTTCCTTTTTGAACAAGCATGTTTAATCCTTAAAATTGATGTAATTAGAGAAATTTAGATCCAAATTGCTTCCGCATGCACATTCTATATTCTTTCATGGGTTAGCTGCTATAGGAAGCAAGGAACATGTGAATTCTGGTAAGCAAAAGTCGAACCAGGATCATAAATCTTCAAAGTCAAATGGTTCTAAGTTAGATGACGTTTTTCATTATTGTAAAGAAAAAGGTAATTAGAAAACCATGTGGCCTGAGTTAAAAAGGCAGCAGGACAAGAAGGAAAAGTGTTGGAGATTCAGTGGTTAACTTTATATTTTTATAAGGTTGTGTTTCTGCAGTGTTCACAGATGACTCAAATAATGTCTTAACATCTGTTTCTGACATGTCATATTTTTGGGAGAATATTCGTCTTTCTTAATCTGGAATGTTAAAGAAGATTATTTGAATTTTCTCATCTGGGAAATTTCGAAAGAAGCTTATTGATAGATATTTTTCTTTTATGGCAAACCGCATTTTGTAGTAAAGGAAAATATTTTGTATGGGAACTGTTTTCTTAATTGAAATCATTTATTAAAAGGAGATGTCATGCCTTCTGCTAGGGTTGCCGCATCGGTTTATTGTCTTGGAGAGAGGTTTGTTATTGGTGGCTGAAGTTGTGCTTTATTGTATTTCGAGATTTGCCCATTGTAATACGCTGTGCAAGTTCTTCCGTTGAAGTTCTCAAATCTCTGAAGATATTCACTGTCTTAGGGGGAGTCTAAGACATCACTCATTGAGAAGGGATTTCTCAAGCCTTAGGAGGAGCCTAAGGCGTTGCAAATTGAGAAGAGAGTTCTCAAGACTTAGGGGGACCTAAGTTCTCACGTGAAGGGAGTTCACTACGTCATGAGAAAGATAATCAAGCTGAGAAGGAGTCTCACACGCTATCGGAAGTCGAAGTGTTCAACACTAATATTGCTACACTTAGGGGGAGCCTAAGTACTATTGAGAGAGAGTCTCATATCTAGGGGAACCTAAGTGAATTGCAAGTTAAGCTCTGCAGTAGTCACTGTAGAAGTGGTTACTTTACAGATAAGTACTTTGTTGTAAACGCTTAACTCATTCAATATTAATGGATTATCTTTCTGGGCACATTGCCCCCTAGACATAGGTGGTTTTTCGCTGAACTAGGTTACCAACTTCTGTGTGCAATTACTCTTTTACTTGTTATTTTTCCAGTTGTTAAAGTATATGTTAATGCTTTTTATTTAACATATGTGGTTTGAGTGGTGAGGTAGCTTATCATTTTTTTCAATAAGAAATGACAAGAAGGAAGTTGCTGCCTCTATGACACAAGTTGAGATTGATCCTGAAGAAGTCGAGGTCGATTCTGAAGGAGATCTAGCTTTAGTTGTGAATGGAAATTCACATTTTGATGATGTATGGGTTCTTAATTCTTGGGCATCTTATCATATGTGCCCAAATAGAGAATGATTCTTAACGTATCAGCAAATAGACGAAGGGAATGTTAGCATGGCTAACGGTGCTGTGTGCAAGATAGTCGGAATTGGCTCAGTCAAGATTGAACACATGATGGTATCTTCTACACTTTGGATAAGGTTAGACATGTTCCACTAATGACGAAGAGTTTGATATCTTTTAGTGTGCTTGATACTAAGGATTACAATTTCAAAGGTAAAATGTATGTCTACAAGGGTGAGGTGATTCTGACAGACATAAAATGTTGGACATTGTATTTTCTATTAGGTTCCACAATAACATATTATGTCATTCACAAGGAGGATATGACTAAGTTGTGGCATACGAGACTTGGTCATATAAGTGAAAAGGGAATGCAAATTTTGTCAAATGGATATCTTTTGTGTGGGCACAAGGTGCAGTGTAAACCCTAAACTATTATTTACTCCTTCAATTTGCTTTGAATAAGTAGAAGACTAAGAGGTGGAATTACAATACTAAGAAAAGAAGGAAAATGTCGTTAAGGCGAGTTAATCGGAAACACCTAACGATCAAGTTATTATTTAAATATTATTAAAAATTATTATTATTATTACTATTATTATGAGTATTAATTAAGGAAGTGGTTTTTTTTTAAAAAAATAAAAAAGAGAAAAAAAAAAGAAAAGGGGAAAAAGAGAAAAAGGGAAGCGGTGGTGGTATTTAGGTAGAAGTTTCTTACATTCCCTTTCATTTTTTTTGGAAAAGCTGAGAGAGGGAGCACCGACCAGCTTCACCTCTGTTCGGAGAAGGAGAGAATTGAGGGTTTGGGGTGAGTTTTGGCTAGAGACATAGCAGAAATTGGAGGAAAACACCACTCTGGTCTGAAGCAGAAAAGAATTCGAGCAATCAGTGGTGTTTGGACGCGTTCAAGCTGTAGCGTCCGCGTTTAGAGCTTAAAATTTGAGGTTAGTAAGCTAACATAATTATCTAAAACTTTTGTGAAGATGACCGGAGCTGAAAATGGTCGGAAATGGATGAAAATTCAGGTAGAAATCAGTAGACGGAAAATGGATGACATCTCTGGTTTTTGAAGCGGTTTGAGCTTTCTAGGAAGAGATAGAAGCTGAAATTGGTAAGGATAGTTAGCTAATGCAATTTCTAACAACTTTTATGCATAATGAAGAATCTGAAAACCAGTGGATATGGATGAATTATTAGGTGGAACAGAGGGAAGCTGCAGGAATCGGGAAGAAGATTACTACTGGTTTGAGGTAATTTTCGAATAATCTAGTGATTTTTAAGCCTTCTTGTCTTCAGATACGTTGTAGAGGATCATGAAACGAAGAGTTTGATCTAAAATTTACTCTGTTTTGTTAATTATTGAGTAAGTTACGAATTTTTTAAGTATGGCTGAAATGCTGAAAACTGTGAGCAGAATCAAAACAGAATTTTCGAGTAGCTACTGATCTAGGGGAAATTCTGGATAAATCATACGTTTTTAGATCTGCCACTCTGAAGATAAATTGTAGGGGACTGTAAAATGAAGAGGTTACCATAAATTTCATTTTATTTGGTTAAGAATTGAGGAAGATATAATCAATTAAAATTGATGTGATTATACTTATGTTTAGACAATTCTTGCTAAGGGTATTATGAACACCATGAGTTTAGTTTTTGCATTTGTATGGCAAAGGCTACGAGCATGTCAAGAACTAACCTAGGGAGATTTACTCTTTTTAGGACGAATAGAGTTGGGAGAAGCCTACAAGCCGTTGTGAGCTAGTCGGCTACAAACCGTGAGTGACAAAATGTTTTCAACAAAGTTTTATAAATTCTTGAATTAAACAAGATGCTTTATGTATTAATGAGCAATGTTTTATTTAAGTATGATGTGTTGTGATTCATGAACTTTATACGTATGATTTGCAAGACATTCTATGTTCCTCGTTTCTTAAATATATTTGATAAGATTTTGACCGTTGAACACAGTTTATTTAAATGATAAATACCCTATGTAACAATACCTAAGGACATTGAGACGGTATCGAGATAAATATGTAACGATACCTAAGGACATTGAGACGGTATCGAGATAAATATGTAACGATACCTAAGGACATTGAGACGGTATCGAGATAAATATGTAACGATACCTAAGGACATTGAGACGGTATCGAGATAAATATGTACGTACCTAAGGATTGAGACGGTATCGAGATAAATATGTAACGATACCTAAGGACATTGAGAAGGTATCAAGATAAATATGTAACGATACCTAAGGACATTGAGACGGTATCGAGATAAACATGTAATGATACCTAAGGACATTGAGTTGGTATTGAGATGAATATATGGCGATACCTAAGGACATTGAGACGGTATCGAGATAGTTGGGATCCTGTTATATGAGAACTTCGGTGACGTATCAGGACAGCACTAATAAATATATAGGTATAGTTAATATATAGATGTATATATATATATATATATTATATTATATATATATATATATATATATATTAGCCCTGAATGTATGCATGACAGTAATAAAATTACTACGTTGAGAGTGTTGAGTTTGCTCCACCTCAACTAAGGATTTAAGAATACTATGTTCAAATGAGAACGATGTTTATGAATTATGTTTTCAATTGAATAAGCGATGTAAACTAAGTTTTGAGATGGAAAATGTTTTATATACCTATGTTATGAGATGTTTTATATAAAGAATTTCATTTATGCTAGGCGAGCATTTTTAGTGGAAATGTTTTACGTCCTGTCACTCACTAGACGTATGTCTAACGTTTTCTTTCAAATATTTTCTTACTCCCCAGGTAGCGATCGGCATCCAGGAGCTTGACCTACCCTCGCAAAATCTTTGCTACGGATCCTCTTATAGTTGTAAATAATAGATTTTTGTGTTGACTGGCATATAATAGAGAGTGGAACGTTGGAATTAGAAAAGTATTGTTGTTCAAATGATAGTGTAACCTCTATTTGTATGTATTTAAATGATGTTTATGTATATAAATGATGTATGTAACTCACGCTCTTTTCCCAGGTCTAAGAGGGTGATCTGGGGAGAGGGTGTGACAAGTGCAGGATCTTGAATTATGTGAATATTGTGTATTTGGGAAGCTTCATCGCAGCAAGTTTCCAAGGGGTATTTATTGTACAAAAGGGACACTTGATTACATCCATTTAAATTGTTGGAGACCTTCCAAGCCTGAGTCTCTTGAAGGCAGCTTGTACTTTATGTCTATAATTGATGATTACTCAAGAATGACTTGGGTATTTATGATGAAGCATAAAAGTGAAACCTTCAAGAATTTCAAGCAGTGGAAGATTTTGATTGAAAATCAAATTTGGAAGAAGATCAAAAGGTTGTCAATTGATAATGGTCTAGAATTATGTGGGTATGAGTTCAATGAATTTTGTAAATCTGAGAAGGAGTATATTTCTCGAATTCTGTATGCTAGTGCAGTGGAAAGTTTGATGTATGCTATGGTTTGTACTAGGCCTGATCTCGCCCATTATGTTAGTGTTGTCAGCAGGTTCATGGGTCAACCTAGAAAGGAACATTGGCAAGTTGTTAAAAGGTTTTTTTTTCGTTACCTTAGAGGTATGTCTAATGTTGGTCTCGTTTATGGAAATGATACAAAGTGTTTGGTGACTGGTTATTTTGATTCTGATTATGCTAAAGATATTGACAATAGAGGGTCTATGACTGGTTATGCGTACACTCTGGGTGGTTCTGTTGTTAGTTGAAAGGCAACCTTATATCCTACATTTACTTTGGCTACTATTGAAGCAGAATACATGACTTTGAAAAAAGTTGCTAAAGAGGGAATCTGGTTGAGAGGACTTGCAGGTGATCTTGGCTTAGGAAAAATTTATGTTTAAGGTGTGGAGTTAACAAGTTTGGAGTTAGGAAGTCTGTGTTTGGGGTGCATAGATGAGTTATTAATACTCAATTCAAGTGTATTTGGTGCAACTTTTTCTAATTTAAAAAAGTATGGTTTTTTTTTTTTTTTTTTTTTTTTTTTTTTTTTTTTTT
>CM016490.1:4884354-4986854 GCA_002890555.2 Lagenaria siceraria
AAGTCCCCGTCAGTCCCATGTCCAGCCGGAGGACAGACTCTTCGTATCAGAGTGGAGTTCTGGTAAGGGGGGGTGGGACCTTACCTTCCCTGCCAATTGCTAAGAGGAATTAGTTCAAGAAAGAAAAAAATAAAGGCTGTCCTACGAGAAGGTAATAAGCTCTATAAGGGCTGGAGCTTACTCTACTTGCTATAGTGGAAATCAAAATACAGAGGCCGGTCCTACCCGGTACCGTCTTCAAAAAGTAATTAAGGTAAGAGAATCCCGTGTTCTTAGAGCAGAGCCATTCCTGGAATCTTTCCCTTGGCACGATAGATTAGATAGAATTAGAATACGGTAAAAGAGTTAGTTTATTATTTCTTCATTCTATATACCAAATGAAAAAAGAGAAAGAAAGTCTAAAGTAGTGATTTCATGGACGAGACTAGTCGTGAGTAATTAAGTGAGCATCGGCAAAGGAGAGGAGATATATTGATTAAAACCTTGTTGCTGGCCTCGGCTTGCCCATTCCCTTGGGCGTAGTATGGAGTCAAGTTTTGGATGGTTATGCCATATTCCTCTGCGAACGCCCTTACCTGCCCCCCGGTAAACACTGTCCCCTGGTCAGCTACGATGGTCTCGGGTATCCCGAACCGATGGACAATATATGTTTTGATCATTTCCACAATCTCCTTCTGATCCACTGACTTCATGGGAATGGCCTCGACCCATTTAGTAAAGTAGTCCGACAACAATATAACAATGTCCCTTCGATTAGGCATAGTTTGAACTCGGATCCCTATGGAATTGCTTTATATGGTCCGGGTTTGCCCCTTTTTCGTAAGGCTGGGCTGGTGACCTTTCCGATGTTGCGATGATCTGGGTGGCTGCCTCTGCTCGGGAATGAGTCCATATGTGGGTTTAGGAGGAGGAAGACTTCGACTCTCAACTCTTTCTTGATCAGGGAGTTGCTGCCCAAAATCGAATGACTTGTTGATTCCTTGCGAGAAGTAAGAAAACGTTAGTTGATGCCCACCATCGGACATACTCCAAGACCATCCATCTTGCCCTCTCTGTCAACAACATCGAAAAGATTAGGACGAAGGAGCAAAGCAGCTCGACCGATAGGGAGAGGAGCTAGAATGTTTTTATATTAGATATGAGAAACCTGATCCCTTTCGAGTCTTTCATTCCCCGCTTTCTGTCCATGTCTGGTCACTTAAAACGCTTTCTTCTCTTATGATAGAAAGAGGTAATAGGGAAAGAAGACTCTAAAATACTCTTAGCAAGTAGTGCCTCCACGTCCTCAGGCAATGCACCACGGCTGTCATCTGTTTCTCTGTCCCGAAGGAGAGCTGCTTTTAAGCAGGTAAAGAGCTGGTAGTGAGGGTCTTCCATCAGTTTTCCTGTGGCTTGAGTTCTGAGACGAAGATAAGGCTTGGCTTTGAAGGGACATATGGAAGAACGAGGCATCTACGATGCGGAGATCCAGTTGTGCTTGCTGCCTATCCACTTGGCGAGTAAGAGGCTCTGTGCAAGAGTGGAAGGTATTCCTTGTGCCTTTGGCTGCTCTTCTTAGCCTTAGCCTAGCCGGTTCCTTAGGTGGTCATTCAATTCATGATTGGCTTAGTCAATCCGTTCACTTGCCTGTGGCTTTCCCTGCCCCTTTTCGTTTAGTAGTGCTTTAGTCATTCCCGAACCCCCTCCTCCCTCTTCTTTTCAGTCGAGACTTCTTCCTCTCCTTTACAGTCGAGCGTCTTCGAACCTCTTGTTGTTAAGAAATGATGCTAAGGTTGTTAAGGAGTAAGGAGTGATGCTACGGCCCTGAGGTAGAATCTCCCATTCCTAATGCTGTCTCTCGGCCAGCCCTCGGGAATTCTGTTAGATTAGTAAGCTAGGCCTATAGAGTTGCATTGGTAAACGAAACCCCTGGAATTGCTTGACTTCTGCCTCTCATTACTTCAATTGGCATTGTATCACGAGTGTAGGATTCCATTCATGTTACAGGTTTAGCATTCCCCATAGCTTTAGTCCCCGTATGTTTAGTGGTCGAGTGAGGAGAGTCCTTTTAGTTAATCTTAGCTGCTACCCACCCTACTTATCCCAGCTCTAAAGGCAGCTACTGACTCGATAGCTCAAGTTGAGTCGACTGTGATTCTTCTTGTTCCGCTGTGAATGGTCTCGTTATCGTATTCAGTCGTTTTCCCGGCTTCCGTACCTTCTTCTTAGTCTTCGGCTTTCACTGGATTCACTACTCTAAGTGAAGGAACCCGAGAGGTTCGAAGACGCTCGACTGTAAAGGAGAGGAAGAAGCAAATAAAGCAAGGGGAAGAAAATCAGCGATGCCATTTAGCTGTTGGAGTACGGGCATTAGGAGATTAGGACTCAGGGCATGGCATTAGATTAGGGAAATGCTCTTTTGAACGAATCCTAAGAACAATTGGAATGCTTTCAATGGCCAGAAGGGAGGAGAGGATCCCCGGTTATATGATTGTTGGTTAGGAGTTTCATTGTTAGCAAGATCCCCAGCTATTGAATCTGTTGTCGACTTTGCCAGGTTCTAGGGGTTCCCCTTCTTCTTCTTTCGAAATGGGAAGAATAGCGTAGTCAAAGTAGGCCAAGTCGGTAGCCTTTTCTTCCACTCTTGGGAGAAGGGCATGAATATGACTAAATAGTTGGCGCCTTAGCTAGGCCCTTTTCTTGCAGTCACCGATCTTCGACCAATCAGTAAAGGGGTGCCTTAGGGTTGATTCCACCAGTGTCTGTTTAGGGTGAGGCGGTCTCGAGTACCCATTCCATTAAAGGTCGTTCGAGCGCATGGGTGACTTCAGCGACAGGTTGAGAGATATCAATAATTGAACAAGCGGGTCGTACCAGATGTCAAATTCAACTAAACTACACAACAATGGGGCGGCCAAGAACAACTACGGTAGAGCGGTTTATGTATGAATGTCTCTCCCGGTGGACTTTCTTCTTTCTTTTACAAAAGAGGAAGAAACTTCTCATATCGTTGGAGAGGTTCTTTGTGCCAAAGCCATTTATAAGCCCTCAAGTAGGTAACCCCGAAAGAGGGAAGAGATTTTCGAGTACGGGAAACCTCTGGATTTGAAATCACTGCTTATATACCTGGTATTGGCCATAATTTACAAGAACATTCTGTAGTCTTAGTAAGAGGGGGAAGGGTTAAGGATTTACCCGGTGTGAGATATCACATTGTTCGAGGAACCCTAGATGCTGTCGGAGTAAAGGATCGTCAACAAGGGCGTTCTAGTGCGTTGTTGATTCTTATCCAAGACTTGTATCATTTGATGATGCCATGTGAATCGCTAGAAACATGTTCAGTGTATGGCTAACCCAATAACGAAAGTTTCGTAAGGGAACTGGAGCAGGCTACCATAAAACAAACAAAAGATCTTCTTTCTAAAGAGATTCGATTCGGAACTATTATATGTCCAAGGTCCAATATTGAAAGAATTTCAGAGGTTTTCCTTGACTTTGTCCGTGTCAACAAACAATTCGAAATGCCTCGACTTTTTTAGAACAGGTCCGAGTCAAATAGTAATGATTCGAAGCACCTCTTTTTACACTATTTCGGAAGCCCAAGGACTCAATCGTATGGATATGTAAAATACAGGATTTCCAATCCTAGCAGGAAAGGGAGGGAAACGGATACTCAATTTAAAGTGAGTAAACAGAATTCCATACATACTCGATCTCATAGATACATATAGAATTCTGTGGAAAGCCGTATTCGATGAAAGTCGTATGTACGGCTTGGAGGGAGATCTTTCAAGATCCACCCGGGGGTCAAAAAGCAAAAATAAATGATTTGAGCCCCAGAAGAAAAAATTGCAAAATCCGATCCAATTTATCGTAATCGATTAGTTAACATGTTGGTTAACCGTATTCTGAAACACGGAAAAAAAAATCATTGGCTTATCACCATGAAAAAGATGAAACAAAAGACAAACAAATCCACGAGATGTTTTACGTCAAGCAATACGTGGAGTAACTCCCGATATAGCAGTAAAGGCAAGACGTGTAGGCGGATCAACTCATCAAGTTCCCAAAAAAATAGGATCCACACAAGGAAAAGCACTTGCCATTCGTTGGTTATTAGGGGCATCCCGAAAACGTCCGGGTCGAAATATGGCTTTCAAATTCTGTTCCGAATTAGTGGATGCTGCCAAAGGGAGTGGCGATGCCATACGTAAAAAGGAAGAGACTCATAGAATGGCAGAGGCAAATAGAGCTTTTGCACATTTTCGTTAATCCATGAACAGGATCCCTCTCGACACATAGGCCCATGGATCCATACATCTCAATCGGAAAAGAATCAATTTCAAAAGAAAGAATCGGAATTGATCGATATATTTCTCGAAACAAACGAAAAGGAAACGAAAGACGAAACATAAATCATGGATCAACTAAGCCCTCTCGGGGACTTGCTTAAGAATAAGAAAGAGGAATCTCATGTAAATACCATGGAATAAGGTTTGATCCTATTCATGGGGATTCCGTAAATATTCCATTCCAAAAAGAGAAAGTTCGAAACAATTGGGATTTTTTTGGAGATTGGATGCAGTTACTAATTAATGATCTGGCATGTACAGAATGAAAACTTCATTCTCGATTCTACGAGAATTTTGATGAAAGCCTTTCATTTGCTTCTCTTCGATGGAAGTTTGATTTTCCCAGAATGTATCCCAATTTTTGCCAAATTCTTCTGATGATGATCGATTCAACCTCTGATCAAAAAGATATACCTTTGTTATATTTCATCTCTTCAACAAGTTTAGTAATGAGCATAACGGCCCTATTGTTCCGATGGAGAGAAGAACTCATCTTTTCGACTGGGAAATTTCCAAATTTATTAAACTGAAAGGCAATTTCAACGAAATCTTTCAATTTCTTATTTGACTATGTTCAACTCTATGTATTCCTCGAGACGTAGAGTACATTGAATGTACAGAAATGGCTATAACAGAGTTTCTGTTATTCGTATTAACAGCGACTAACGGAGGAATGTTTTTATACTTAAAATTTTTATGGGTGATTAGAAAAATAGTAGTTTCATTCAAAAATATAAAGGTGCGAGTTGTGACAATATAAAAACATTGAAGACAAAAATTTATTCTACTCAAAACAGTTTGGATTTATGTTTCATGTTACAAATAATTAAGTTATTTTGAATGAATTGGAATTAAAATTTCATCATTTCAGTACTTTGTTGAGTTTATTTCTTTTTATAAGTATAGTTGTTTTTAAGCTTTTTTTGTTATGTTTATGCATTATTTGTCCAAATGAATTCGGTTGCAATACGGTTAGTTTGTAATGCATTTTTGGGCACAACTAAAGTTTATATACATGTAAGTTTTCATTTTTACATTCAACTTCAACTGACTATTACAATTGACTATTTCTTAGGTTCCAAAAATTGACATCAGAGAAACTTGGGAAGGCTTCTTTGAACACTCCTCATTTATTTTCAACTTATTTTGTCATTTTAACCATTTTGTAATTCATTTGCTTTGAATTCTATTCTTGTGTGCAACTTAGGATGTATACTCGTTCAATGTAGAATATATATGTATACTTCATGATTGATACATAGGGATTTGTTGTCTAAATCATATAGAGTTGATTTGGATGACAAATATATTTTATCTTAGTTTTGGAGTTAAATTATCATCCCAATCCTCGTTTGTGACTTATTGAAGATTTGTGAAAGTAATTAAGATTTTATTTTGTGCATGTATAAGTAAAAGAGAAATAATTTTTATTTGAACTAAGCAAAGAATTTTTTTTTCAATAACAAAACGATGACAGACATTTAATATCGGACAATTATCGAGAAAAAAGTAGGTAAAAATTGACATTAAAGACAACCGACATCGAAAACCTTTTGAAACACGATATTTGATGTTGGTTGTCAACTGACATATGTACCCTTATAACGTCTGTTTTAAACAACATTAAAACCCAGTTTTGTATTAATGTACAAACAAATATAATGTATTAAAAAAACATTATATTTGAAGGAATCAAACAAAAAACATTGTATTTGAAGGAACCAAACAACCCAATGTCAATATGATCAACCAAAACACAAATACTTTATATTCAAAATAACTATCCCATAATACTAAGCCCCATAAATATATACAACTATACTAAAAAGAATATATTGTATTGAAGAAATCAAACAACCCTGATGAACTACACAAATACTTTGTATTTGTACCGAGACAGAAGATATGTGTGCATTGACAACATAAACATAAGTATACACCAAAAACATTCTTTCCACAAAGCCTCAACACAATGTTTATTGAGTGATTCATGTTGAGAATCTCAGATTGAAAAAATTAAGTGACCTCACACTCTTAATAAGTTTTGAGATGGAAGCTCATATTCTTTATAATTCAAATGGAAATAACTTAAAAATAAATAAATAAATAAATAATAGGGAACCTTTGGAGGCGAATCTTCCTCGCCCAGCCTTTCCTTTTCTTCTCGAAATCGACGTTGAAATTCCCAAAATGCAGTCGAAGATGAATCTAAATTTGAAAAGAAAATTATTTTAATTTTTTTTTAAAAAAAATAAGTAAATTTGATTAAGAAAAAAGATATGACGATTAGAAAAATAGGATAAAATAGTTTTTGAGGTCTAAATGAGGAATATTAGGCACAAGAAAATTGAGAGAGAAAAAATCTTTGGTATCTGAAACAAAAAAGATATACTAAATTTTAAATTCAAATTTGATGACGGAAAAATTTTGAGGTAAAATGTGGGATTCAAATTTGCTAGATATATAGTTATTTGGAATTAAAATTGTTTAGGGCATTGTCGAATTAAAAAAAAAAAAAAAAAAAAAAAGTGTGGGAGCACGTGCGGGAATGGTTACTTGCTATAAATCTAATGAATTATTATTATTATTTTGTTTGCATCTTTCCAAATACAACATTAAAAGTTGCTATAGGATCAAATCTCCCTTTTTGTAACTATCACTTAGATGTGGAAACAGTTCGGTTCTATTTGGTTTGACGCATATATGTGATTCGATTTAGTTTTAAATTTGATTTTGCTATTTTTTTTTAAAAAAAGTTGTGTGTGTATATATTTATATATATATATATATATTAATTAACTAATTAAAAGCGGTTCGATTCGATTCAATTTCAAATTCGGTTTTCGAAATTGAAACCGAACCGAATCGAATAATTTGGTTTCTTCAAACTAGTTCAAACTGCATTTTTCGATTTCATTAAGTTTTCGGTCCGATTTCGTTCAATTTTGAAAACTGGTCCGATTTCATTCACTAAAGAGTGTTTGGCTCACCAACATGAGTTGGGTTGGGTAGGTAAAAATTACCAACTCAATGTTTGGCCCACTAATTTTAAATGTTGGTGGAGTTGAGTTGGTTATTTTTACCAACTCAGCCCAACTCACTTTAACTCATCCCAACTCTCCTTCCCTCCAATGTTTTCAATGGCTCCACCCATCGGCGACTAGCACTACTACACTCCGGCAACATACTCCGATGACCACCTTCATGTGGTCAACTCCAACAACTAACTTCGAGCTCCGATGACTTCATTGACCAACATAAATGACCACCTTCGCACAAGCAACTCCGGTGATATACTCCAACGACCATCTTCGCATGCCCAATTTTGAGGATCGCCTCCGATGACAACTCTGGCGACCAACTCCGACGGCCACCTTCGCACAAGCAACTTCAGTGACATACTCCGACTACCACCTTCGCACAGCCAATATCAACGACCAACTCTAGGCTCCGTCAACATACTCCGACCACCACCATTGCACGGTCAACTCCAACGACCAACTCCAGGCTTTGGCAACTACCTCCAATGACAACTCCAGCGAAGACTACCTTCGATGATCAACTCCGGTGACAACCAGCTCTGACAACCAACACTAACATTCACCTCAGGCGACCCAACTCCCATGAAGGCCACCTCTAACAAGACCTTTAATGTAAACTCTATTTTTTGTGCATATTCAACTCATACGGTCCACAACCACTAAAGCATATTCGTAGGGTTGGTTGTTATATAAATAATAGTATTTTGTCTACGTTTTGTAATTTTGTTGTTCTTTTGTAACTTTCTTGTTTTCCACTTCTGACTTTCATTTTTTAATAAATTAGCTATTGCATTGATGTAGATTCATACAGCTTTTTTAGATCACATCTCTACTCTACCTCCATTTAGTCTTGGTGTTTCGATCTAATTCATTTTGTACATTTGAAGGTATGTTGTAGTATGTTTAATTTTAATTTTATTTACATTTAGCTTCATAAAAATTGAAATTTCACAAATGGACAAAAAAAAGATAGAAATTATTTTTTTTAATTAACATTTATTATTGAGTTAAAATTAATTGAGGGTTAGGGAGTAGAAAATATGTTACATTTTTCAAGAAAGAAAAACAAAAGGTTGTTTAATTTTTAACCTTCTTCAATGTTCATGATTGAAGGCTAAATAGCTTTGAAAAATTTTCATTTGTTTGAAATATGTTTGGTGTTTAGAAATGGAAAAAAAAATGTTATGTAATTGGGTGTTCAAAAATTGAATTCAGAATTTGTATGTAGTATATATTTACTTTGTAGGAAATTGTTATATTTTACGAATGGAAAAAAAAAATTAAGCATTTTTAGTGTTAAAAATTTTAGGACAATATGTATATAGTTAGAAATTAAAAATAAAAAAAATCTAAGACAAAATCAATTTCATTTAGAAAAACTACACCACATATCTCAACTCAACTCAGCACTCCAAACACATATACTCCAACTCAAGTCAACTCAACTCTACACCACAAACACACAATTTAACTATACAGATAATTTAACTCTCCATACAATAATTATCAACTCAGTACTGCGTGCCAAACACCCTAATAGATCACTTTACATTGCTGATAAATAAATTTTTGTCCATTGTTATAGATCATTAGATATGTCTATTACTATTGTCTTGATACGCCTAAAGCATTATTTGGACATGGTTTGGAAAAAAAACAAATTAAAATCTTTAATTTTAAAATGTTTGTTTTATAAATATCTTTAATTGGAATTCAAATCTCTCATTTTAATTTTCTTTTGGTTTAAACACTACTTTGTGTCTATATTTTTTGTTTTAGTTCATTTTGGTCCCTATACTTTTAAAATGTTCATTTTGGCCCATATACTCTCAACTTTGATTCATTTTGGTCTCTATACTTCCAAAATGTTCGTTTTGATCCTTGTATTTTCAAAAAGTGACCATTTTGGTCCCTTTATATTCATTTTTACTTCATTTTTAAGGGATCCAAATGATCACTGTTGAAAGTTTAAAGAACAAAATGAACCAAAGTTGAAAGTACAAAGACCAAAATGGAACAATTTCAAAGTACATGGACCAAAATGAACCAATGTTGAAAGTATAAGGACCAAAATGAACATTTTAAAAGTATAAAGACTAAAATAAACCAAAACCAAAAGTACAAGGACCAACGTAGTATTTAAACCTTTTCTTTTTTATTTTTACTAAACCTTGCAAGCAATACTAGTTATTGAAGGAAAATGAAAAAAATGGAAGAACATATCAAATGAAAATATATGAAGAAAAAAAAGATCCAAACAAAATATGGTATCTACATTTGTAACGCTCCAGGCCTAAGATTTGGATCCGGATTCGAAATCTGAATTCGGCAATTGATAACTCCAGCATTCCCCTGTGACTTGGCAACATCATCCTTGCCTGTCTTGAATGCTTCTAAGAGTGAAAGTTGTCTCTACAAACAAATTCTAAGAGTGAAAGTTGTCCCCACAAACCAACACGAGTCCTTACAGCATGTTTTGTCCTCACTCATATGTATCCTAGAAAAATTCGCTCACCCAACATAGGAGTGTTTGCTTTGTCCTCACTCATATGTATGCTAAGAAATTTTCCAAGAGATTACCCAATATAGGAGTGTTCCAAGCTAAGCACGCTTAACTTTGAAATAGTAACTTTCATGTGTTGGTATAAGTAGTAACTTTCATTTCTTTTAAACCTTTTTTAAGTATACTTTCATGTCCTCAAGATCTCTCTCATTCAGATGTGATTTCAGTTCATTCGTGTCCCTCTCCTAAACTCGAGTCGTTACAATATTTTTCATTGTAATTGTTGCTTTGGTATCGTAAATTACAGTATAACTATGGAGAATATCCTTACACAAATCTCTCCACTTAAAATTTGGTTGTCATCGTGATGATGAGAAAAGTCCAGAAGAAGTAGATGATGTATTATGTCTAAGCTCTGATATCAATTGTTAATCGATGAGTACCTTTGGAACAACCTAATTAAGATCAACAACAACAAACACAATGCCAAGCAATAATAGACACAATAAGTTGAATAACCAACCGGAATCATAAAAGAAGTAGAGAAAGAAGAATGGAATCAAGTTTTGTAGTGGTTTGACCAATAATAGGTCTACATCCACTCTAGTCATCCATCATCAGCCATAGTAAATCATTATCATTAGCAATACAAAGAAAATCGAGTCAACAACAAAACACCCTCCGAAACCTCATGAAAGGATGACAAACACTTCACATTCACACAACTTTCAATTTCACGGCAATTCTTTGTTTTTCACACACTTGCAAACATCATTTCCATGTCTATAGTTTCATCATGAATGTTAACATAAGGTACATGTGAAACTTTCTCCCGCTCGAAGCTACCTTCGCCAAGTTGAAGCTGGGAACATTCATAAACTACCAAACGATTTAATCGGGTGAGATTTGACATGGTTTCTTTGGAAGGCAAGCTTTTCACATTTTTGCAACCGAATAGACTCAATGTCTCTAAAGATGTAAGGTTTTCCAACCATTCAGGCAAAGCTTCAACGCTGTTAAAACGCATAATTTGCAATGATTTTAAAGCAGTGAGATGCTCGAGTTGTCGAGGAAGTTGCATTAGTAAACTATCTACTCCCATGTCATCCAACACAAGATTTTCAAGTGATGAATTAAGATGCATGAATGAACTCCAATCCAGGCCTTGCAATTCCCCATGAACTTCCAATCTTTTCAAGTTACGAATGCAGGCAAGCCCCTCTGGCAAGGTTTTGAAGTTTACGATGCTTAATGAAGCCAAGCTTGGCATATTTTCCAGATTTGGAAGAGAATTGTTAACATTAGGACAATCACACAAGCTCATATCTTCAAGGGAGCTGCAGAGATCTAACCAGTTTGGTGGTTTTGTCAATTCTTCACATCGAATAATCTTGAGAGATCGAAGCTTTGGAGAACCTTGAAAAAGATTTGGAATATTCACTAATTTCCGACAGCAAATAATGCTCAAGCTTTCAAGATGAGGAAAACTTGCACCATTTGATACACTCCCTATTTCTTTCCAATGCTCTAAACTTTTCATTTGGGAAATATGAAGTGTCTTGAGTTTAGGGAATAATGAAGTCCTCTCACTCTGATAATTATTCCCATAAAATTCATCCCCAATGCATTTTACACTATCTAGGCGACGAATATGGAGTAATTCAAGCTTGGATAACTGCCCCAACATTGGCAAAGTTTCACATCTTTCACATTCGTATAGAATTATCTCGACCAAGTTTTCAACAAAAATACCATTAGGAAGAATTTCACCTGCAAAGTTTTGAATTTTCAAGGCTTTAAGGTTTCTATGTGGTTGAAGCCCTTCCAACACATTTAAATCATTGTTATTACAATCTAGTTCTCTTTCACTTCTCCAACTCCATTGAAAATCTAGATCAGAAATGTTTTCCTTCTCTGCCAAATTTGCAGCCATGGCCTCGGTTTTACTTCCAACATGCTCGAGATGAAAAAGGCTTAATTCACCTTTGAGATTTCTTAATGGTCCAAGCTCCTCTATCTTACATCCTTTGCCGAACCCAACTACAAATCTCGAAAGCGTTTGAAGTTGAATCAGTCGACTTAAATATTGAGGCATTTGCTTAATTGAAGTTGTAATTTGAGAAAATTCTAAATGCCTTAAATTGACCAATTTTCTTAGTTTTGTAGGAAGGTCTATCATATCACTTCCAAGCCTCAATGTCTGCAAATTATAAAGCAAAACTATAGATTTTGGAAGCTTTCTTATCCGAGAGTGTGAAATGTCAAGATACCTTAGATGCTTCAATTCAGCAATGGAATATGGTAATTCATGTATAAATCGTGAATGAGCAATTAAGACGCACAAGTAGATGAACTCGGTGATCTTATTGTGAAACACATGACTATCAAATGCTGGCATGTGAAACTTTCCAACAACATTTTCACTGCAATAAAATGTTCTTATTCCACGACCAATCGAAACAACCTCATCTCTTTGGGATTTTTCATCCATTAAAAGATCCAATCTGAATTTTTGAGCATTTGAAATAGCACATGCAACGTCATGAACAACATCGTGCATCTTGCAATATATGATTCTCCCTCTGTTATCCTTGACAACATTTTGAAACAAGGAGCGAGACAACAAAATATTGAAGTAGTCCGCTCCAATATCCTCCATCATTACATTGCTCCCACTAGGTAGTTGAATAAACCCTTGTGCTATCCACATTTGAACTAGTGCTTCTCTTATAAATAAAAAGTCTCGTGGAAAATTTAAACAATAAGCAAAACATTGTTTCAGTGAGGATGATGGCAGACGGTCCACACTTAATTTAATGGTAGATAAAATATGATTTTCATCTTGTAATGGAATTCTCATTAAATTTTCCAAAGTTGATTGCAATCCTTCACAACTATTCTTGTCTAACTTCACCATTCCTCCAAACACTTTCACAACCAATGGTATGCCACCAAATTTTTTAACAAGCTCTTCTCGAACTACATGATCAACTCTTGGAATCATTGGCAAATCACTTCCAAATGCACATTTTTCAAATAAAGTCCAACAATGATCATCTGATAATTTTCTCAAATGATGTCTTTGGTTATGCGTCTCCACAATATTTGCAACTTCATCACTCCTAGTAGTCACAACAATAACACTTCCAAATTTTTTATTGACCTTTAGCAAACAAGCTCTTAACTCATTCCATAGATTGGGATTCTCATTCCAAACATCATCAAGCACGAGAAAGTACTTTTTGTTCCTCAACAATTTTTCGAGCTCTTGAAGTATAGACTCCTTTCTGTCTAAGCCACCAACATAAACATTAAGAGTTTCCAAAATTGCTCTTAAAATCTTCTTGATAACAAAAGGTTCAGACACACACACCCATATCGCTGTATCGAAATTTTCCCTTATCATTTCATGATGAAAGATCACCTTCGCCAAAGAAGTTTTTCCTAATCCACCTATTCCAACAATAGGTAAAACAACTATATCTGCTTCCTGATTGCTAAGATCAAGTAGTTTATTCACCATCGCTATCACTTCATTTTCCCTCCCTATAACTTCAATCTCATCAAGAAAAGAGTCCGTCTCTTGAATCTGGCTAAGATCGGACTCGACTTCTTTGGATGTTATAGCAACAAGCCCAACAACTCTAGCCCCAGAATAATGCTCATCTAACTTTTTAGCAATAGCTTTAATTTTATTGGCCATTTTGAGACGAAAAACAAGGGGATTTTTGGAGGATGAAACGAAACTACGTACCCGTCCGGTTTCCACCTTGCGTCGAAGATCTTCGTAAGAGAGGTCGTCGAGTAAAACATCGGCTTCGAAAACGATATCTTCGAGCTTCTCCAGCCATAACTTCAGGGCTTGATGATCTGCCTTGATTCTGTCAGCATCGCTTAGGATGGCTTCTACCATGAGTAAAGAGTCTTTGAGCTTTGAAAGCTCCTTGTTAAACCCCCATGCCAGGCCCATTTGCTCTGCCACAACCTTCACTGTCTTCTTCAACACTTCCTCTACAGCAAAGCTCCACAGGAATTCCGCCATGTTTTCTCTTCTCAGTTTCTCCAAGTCTTCAATTCAAGAAGCTTTGGGATTTTTGTACCGACGCCCCCCTCTTAAATGAAAAATAACTTTTTAGAAAACTATTATACAATTGTTACAATTTCTACGATTACGCAAGTTTGAGAGTCCAATTTTAACATTTGAATGAGTTTGAGACCTCAAGTTTTACAATTGAAAGTTTGAGGGTATAATTAACAACTACTACCATACTTTAGAGGTGGTTTTGTAATTTACCCTTTTTTTTTTTTACATTTTACTTCGCGTCATAATGAAATTTACTATAATAATCATGTGAAGCCCGCGTGGTAGACTTTGATGCTCGATTATTACTATTCGCTTGTTCCTCTCGATACTCCTTTCTTCTTTCTTGATTGCTCATCTTTAACTTTCTATATAATATTGTGAGAATCAAGAACGAGTAATGAAAGCAAGCAAGTGTCGAGTCATCGAGAGCAATAGCAAGAGTGAGTACTGAGAATTGAGGGCCGCCATGCGTATTTCAAAGGATTGTTTTGGTAATTTTACCATACGATGATGCCAGCAAAATGTAAAAAAAAAGTTAAATTAAATTAAATTAAATTTATTTAAAAAAATAAAACTTAGTTTTCTGAAAAATAGGTCTTTTTTTATGGAGGGGGCCATCAATTTGAAATTAGCGAACATTTGTGTCCACAAAAAGATCTTATATACATGACACCCTTAATAATAATCCATGGACTTCAATGAATGTTTGACTATAATACGTTTGAAGACTTGAAATAATACTATGTTTTCTAATGTAATTTGATTTCAAAGATCCTTTTTTTTTTAAAAGAAAATTATTATAAATAGAAAAAATATCAAATTATTTGTAAATATAAGAAAATTTTCACTATCTATAAATGATAGAAGTTTATCGCGCTCTATCGTTGGTAGATAGTAAAAAAAAATTATATTTGTAAATAGTTTGACTCGTTTTTTTTATATTTAAAAACAACTCTTTTTTAAATAGTAGTCAAGTTTTTAAAGCTTAAAAAGAAAAGTTTTAAAAAATATCCTCATCTTAAGGTTAAAAAACAAAACTTAGGCACATAACTTCTTCTCCCAAACGAAAATTTTTATATTAAGAAAATAGATGTGGTGATGGAATAAGATATAAAAGTTTAAGGGTTATTTGGTAGATAATTCAAATTCTATTTTATATTTTCAGATCAGTTCAACAAATATACGTTTGGTAGGCATTTTGGATTCTATTTTTGACATCTATTTTTGGATTCTATGATCCAAATAGTGTTAATATTGAAAACAACATTTTTATGCTTTCTGTATATCCAAATTTTGAATTCGAAACTTTAAAATGCAGAATTATATTACAAAAAATAAAAACCATAACAAATATAGTATTTCAGATCATAAGCTCAATTATATTTTAAAAATTAAAATATGTATTATACAATATATAATATATTATAGAGAAATTATCATAATAGAAAAAAAAAAGTGAAACTATTTAAGCATATAGAAAAAAAAGTGAGGGATATGGCACACACATTCAACGTTTTACACTTTTTTAAAATTTCGAATCTATCCTTCTTTTGAACTTCGCGCACATTTATTCTCGGCGATTACTTCCTTTCATCGCTTCTTTGTTCTCAGCAAGTTCATGATTTTATTTTGTGATCGCTTCAGAATTCTTGTGATTAACGCCGATCAAGTATGTCGCCGTCGTTGTCTTCTTCTTCTTCAGCATTTTTCTTGTTCAATCAATTAGAATTGTTCGACTTCTTCTTCTTTTTCTTCAATCTTATATTAGAATGTTCTCCAAGATCACTTTTCATTTGATTATTCTATGTATTTGTTATTTCTTTTAATTGTTTGAGCTCAAATTGTATGATATAAGGTGATAGAGTTCTATCCTTGTCTATCTCTAATAGACTGTAATAGTTTGTATCACTGTGCCTCAGTGATAGACTATGATAAAAGTCTATCACAATCTATCTGTGATAGACTGTAATAGGTAGTTTGAATTCTATTTTTGATTGTTTTTGTAAGTGATAGAAATCTCTTTCTATCAGTGATAGACATAGATATAACTCTATCTCTGCCTACCAATGATAGACAGTAAAAGAAGTTATTGATAGACCCGATATATTAATGTTAGGGAACTATGAATTTTTTCTATTTTAAAATTTGTTTATATTATTTTTGTTTGGTTGGTATAATCTTCTTTCTATTCGATTGATTGATTTTGTTTATAATTTTTTTCATGTGAACTTTATCTTTGTGCATCACTAATAGACAGAGACAGAAGTCTATCACTGTCAATCCGTAATGGAAAGAAATAGAGTTCTATCTATGTCTATCACGATAGACGGTGCTAGACTTCTATATATGTCTATCTGTAATATAGTAGATATTTTCACTAATAGTTTTTTTTTTTTTTTTTTTGACAACAGAAAAATTTATTAAGCCACAAGGGCAAAAACAGAATACAACTCATTTTCAGACATTTGGAGGATTGAAGATGGGAAGCTTGACCTCCAAATTCCAGACAGAAAATTATCTCTAGCTTTTTTTTGCAATACAATCAGCTATTGAGTTACAATTTCTACCAACATGGGAAATATGAAAATCATCAAAAGACCTTCCAAGCATCCAAATCTCTTCAAGCCAACAAGCAGCTTCACTCCAAGCAGCCGTTCTTTTTAACAAGATTTACAGCCTGCTCACAATCTGATTCAACAATAAATTTTCCACTAGGCATTATTAACTTTGCCAGCTTGAGACCTTCTAGGATTGCTTTGATTTCAGCGAGGCAATCCGAATTGAAGATACTAAACCTTGATGCAACTATAGCCACCAACGATCCAGAACAGTTTCGGATCAAAGCGCCTATTCCAGTCATGTTTAAGGATGATTTCCACGCAGCATCAACATTGATTTTCACCCATCCTTGGTGAGAAAGAATCTAGCCACTTTGAGAGTCCTCTTTGCGCTTTAAACAAACTGACTCTTGAGACGGTCTTCTAGGAAGAGAAGCGATGAAATCCTCCCTATACTGGAGAATCCATTTGCATTTAATATCACAAGAGGGAAGCTTCCCCCATGATTTAGAGTGTTTCTACCAGACCAAATAGCCAAACAAGTCGTAGCGAAAAGGTCTAAATCCTCCCTCTTACATACAGAATTGATTTCAAACCATCTGTCAACAAAACTATTATTAAAATCGGTTCTAGGAAGGAGACTAGTAGACAAAGTCTTCTAAATGGGACGAGCTCTGGCACAAGTGAACAAAATATGGTTCTTGCTTTCAAAATCGCGAGAACAAACCGGGCACCAAGGAGAGATCTCCATCCCTCTATTAACCAGATTCAAATTTGTAGGAACAAAATTCTTTAAAGCTCTCCACATAAAATGCTTGATCTTAGAAGGTACTCTTAGATTCCAAACATTTCTCCAAACATTCGCCATTGAGTTAGCACTTGAAGAGTGGGCACAAATTCTAGAACACTGAAACCATTTATAACCACTTTTCATAGTGTATCTACCAGACTTCTCAAAATGACAGATTAGTTTATCAGGAATGGAGAGGTTAAGAGGGAGTTTCATAATGGCCTCAGCATCTTCTTTTTGGAACACCTCATACAACAATCTGTGATTCCATTCACCACCAGGGAGGATGAAATCCGCGACACTAAAATACGAAAAAGCATTATTAATACATAGGGGTTTAAAAGACAGCTCTTTTGGAAGCTAAGGATCAGAACAGGCTTTTATAGATCTGCCATTTGCAACTCTGAAATGAAGACCTTCTTTAATGAAACCCCCTCCCCACATCAAGCTTCTCCAGAGATAAGACGGATTAGAGCCAATATTAGCATCCATGATTGAACTATTTTCAAAGTAGATTCCTTTTAAAAATCTAGAAACTAAACATTCTGGGAAGATAGAATTCTCCAAAAGCTTCTCCAAAATGCCACTAAAGCCAAGTTAAAACCTTCTAAGTCTCTCAAGTTTAAACCACCCAACACCTTTGGATAACACAGTTTCTCCCATTTACTCCAGTGCATCTTCCTCTTTTCATCCGATGACCCCCACCAAAATTTAGCAAACATTATAGTAATGGAATCACAAAGATTTTTGGGAGCTTGAACAGACTCATACTATAAGTTGGGATTGCCTGGCCAACACATTTAATAAGAACTTTCTTTCCCCTAATAGAGAAAAAAACACGCTTCCAACCGCCGACAGCTTTCCAGACTCTATCAACAATATACTTCAAATCTTTACTCTTGCTCCTTGAGAGAGAAGAGGGTATGCCCAAGTAGAGGCCAAAGTCTTCCACAAGCTGAACTCCAATAATATCACAGAGAAATTTTTGCCGATCTTTATTAACATTAGGAGACATGATCATAGCAGATTTTGAGTAATTGATGGCCACCCCCGAAGCTAACTCATAGGATCTTAGTAACCTTTTAAGATTAACTAACTCCACCTCGCTTGCCCCGCAGAACATAAGGCTGCCGACTGCAAACAGAAGATGGGAGATAGTTGGGCTTGAAGCAGCCACATTCACACTAGAGATTTCTCGATTATTTAAAGCCTCCTGCAAACAAGATGACAAAGCATCAGCCACAATAAGGAATAGATATGGAGATTGGGTCACCTTGCCTAAGCCCTCTACTTGGGATAATACGACCTTTTGATTCTCCATTTATTAAAACGGAGAATTGGGCAATAGAGATACACTTCATAATAAGAGCAATCCAGTTAGTATTAAAGCCATTTTTTCTCATAACAGCCTCAAGAAAATTCCATTCGACCCGATCATAGGCTTTGCTAAGATCAAGCTTAACCGCAGCAAAACCATTTCTCCCGCTCTTCTTGTTTTTAATAAAGTGAATGCACTCTTGACCGATAATAATATTGTCTGTAATAGCTTTGCCAGGGACAAAAGCAGACTGAGGCTCCGAGATTATATCACCTAAAATATGCTTTAACCGGTTTGCTAAAGTTTTCGATATGATTTTATAGTTCACGTTGCACAAGCTAATAGGACGAAAGTCCCCCACACATTGAGGGGAAGCAACTTTTGGAATAAGAACAATATTAGTAAAATTCCAATCTGCAACACCTCCGCAACAATTTAGAATTTCCAGACAATTCTCAATCGTTCTCTGGCCAAATATTTCTGGTAGAAGATGGCAGGAAAATCGTCGGGGCCAGGAGCCTTTGTAGGAAACATTTGAGAGACCGCTCGTTCCACCTCCTCTCTAGTAAATTTTGTAGATAGCGACTCATTCATCCTAGGGGAAACACAAGACTGAATAGAATTTAGGATTCTCAACAACTGAAACTTATCAGGGTCAGAAGTAGAGAAGAGGTTCTGGAAGTGAGAGATAAAGGCATCCTCAATCTTGCTCTCCTCCTCGGTCCAACACCCATTCGAATCCATAATCCCCGTAATTTCATTTTTTTTCCTGCGCATCGAGGCTCTCTTATGGAACCATTTAGTATTATTATCACCCAATTTCAACCACTCTTCACAGGATCTTTGCCTCCAGAAAATCTCTTCTTGTTCCAAAAGCTTTTCAAGCTCAAACTCAATTTCGTGGATTCTAACAAAATCAACATTAGAAGGAGAATCATAAGACGCTTGGAGAGCTCTTTTGCAATCCTCAATTTTCCATTTTAGCTCTCTGTTAAGGCTCCTCCCCCATGGCCAGAGCTTACTGGAACAGAGGGATAAGCATTTATCCAAACTTTCCGTTCTTCCGTCTGGCAACCAGCAGCCTGAATTAACAATTAAGTGATTAACTCTTTTTATGTTGAATAAATCCCAGAACATATCGTTTCCAACAAAACGATCCAACCTCTCCCAAATATCAACACCATTCCTTTTACCATGGCATGTAGAGGGGGAACCAGAGAATCCTAGATCCCCCAACCTACAATCATTCAAACAATCACGAAAACTCTCCAGACAACTCTCGTTTCTCACAAGACCACCCTTCTTTTCATCATTGCTAAGACCTCGTTTAAATCGCCCCCCACCAGCCAAGGGAGGGAATTCCCTTCATGGAGGCGTCGCAAGAGATTCCAAGTAAAAATCTTCCTACCACTCTCCGGATAACCATACACCCCTGTGAATCTCCATAAAAAACCCTTCCAGCAAACTTGTGCATCAATATGATGAGAAGAAAAAGACTTAATATCCAAGGATACCGAGTCTCTCCAAAACAAACATAAACCACCTCTCGCACCCGAGCTGCTAATCGGCAAGAAGCCATAAAATTTGTAAATATTCTTAATTCTTAGACATGTCTTGTTTCCATATTTTGTCTCTGAGACGAAGAAAACATCAGGATTCTTTGAACGGACAAGGTCACACAACGAACGGAATGCTCGAGGATTGCCCAGACCTCGAGCATTCCAACAAATTGTGTTCATTGGTCAAGGCAGGGCTGTCTAGCAGCCTCTGCCAAAAACTCATCAGCCTCCCTCACATTCAAATTAATTTTTGGCATTGCACGACTTCTTTTCAAAGATTGACCTTTATCACCACCATCCCCTTTTTCTCTTCAAACTAACCAACAAATCAGCCTTAGAATTATCAGCTGTTTCCAGCTTCAATTTTCTTTTCCAGACTTTTAACTTTCTGGCTGAGGTGCCACCCTCAACACTCTCAACCGACGGACTTCTACCCAAGAACTCATCGCCTTTAAGAATCCCAGAGCTTTGAGGAGTAATAGAAACAAACCCCTCATTCTCCACATCAGTTTTCTTCAAAGGTAACGATTGGTCAAGGCCACCTAAATTAGGCAAGAAATCCACACTATTCTCCACATCTAAAAAGATTGGCTGCTTCATAATTTTTTTTTGGATTGGAACCTCCACTTTACTTGATGTCTTCTCACTGAACACCTCCTCACAAGACTGGGGTAGGGGAAAATCAGTATCAACCTATGTCCTCTTTGGAGTAGCTGATTTTCTTGGAGGACTTTTTGGTCCCGGGGATTGTCTTCTTTTGTTATTACCACTTCCTTGGTATCTCAGCCAAGGCCCATACTGATAAGGCTTCTTACGATCCTCAGCCAAAGAAGGGAGAGGAACAACACACTCCTTAACTGCGTGCCCAATATAGCCACACGCATAACAAAATTCAGGTAATCGTTCGTATCGAATATCAATCCACCTTGTTTCATTATGGCTGAAGCGTTGAATTTTAATACCTCTTCTAAGAGGTTTAGATATATCGATCAGTATTTTGATGCGCAAGTTCCTCCCCCCCCCCCCCAACAAAAGTCCTACTGATCACAATCTACATCGACAAAATCACCAATTGTATCACCTAGTAATTTTGCCATCATCCTATTTTGGAATCCAAAAGGGAGATCCAAGAATCTAACCCAGAACGCCACTTTATGAAAACCCATTCTTGAAGGTTTTTTCTCAATGCTGGGTTCTTCCATCACCATAAGAAACTTGTCAAAAAGCCACGGTCCAGACTTTAAGACCCATAACCTATCCACCTGTTTACAGAATTTGAAGAGGAATAAGTTCTTGCCAATATTTTCGACGCTGAAGCCACGATTCATCTTCCAGGCGTTAATAAAAGCATTCCGAATAGCCCCTGCCGAAATAATTCTTGACGATAACAACTTTCCCACAATGGTCTAATTGGTCATTAATCTCGCCAACAAGACCAGGCACAATTTCCACTGGACCCGAATCTTCCTCCGAAGTCAACTCAAAATTCTTCAAGGCTTCAGCAAGACCTTCAGACTCCATTCTAAAACATTCAATAAGACTCACTGGTAATCCACACTACAGCCAAACACTGCTGACAAAACTCTAAAGAGAGAATCTTGGAGGGATCTTGAAAATCAAGACCCTATTTTTGGTAGTTCACTAATAGTTTCTTATATAATCTTTTTTTTATCTTTTACAATATTATAATTTTTTTCATGTGAACTATCTTTGTGCACCATTGATAAACAGAGATATAAGTCTATCTTTATCTATCAGTGATGGACAAAAATAGACTTCTATCTCTGTCTATCACGATAGATGGTGATAGACTTCTATCTATGTCTATCTGTAATAGATATTTTCACTAGTAGTTTCTTATACAATCTTTTTTATCTTTTGTAGTATTTTGATACTATGGTTAATATTCCTATAGTTGTTTTTTACAGTGGACAATAGAACTATTAAAATTTTTATGAGAATTATAAAGTTGTTGGAGTTTTGGTGGATGATATGATAGACTTTAATGGTTTAGTTAGTTTGATATTAGAAGAAATTCAGTTGGATGCATCTATAGATTTATCAGTACCACTGGATTTTGGTAAAACTAATATTCAAACTATTTTACAATTAAAACAAGATAAGCATGTTAGTTGGTTTTTTACTTTGGCTAAAGATGCAAGTACTAGACATCCTTTAGTTGCTCACGTTAGTCATCATTCTTTGGAATGATCTTCTAGTTCTATTAGTAGTGGAGGTGGTGATAGAATGTTATGTTTAGCTTCTTCTACTTCTTCTTCAAATGATCAAGTTATAAGAGATACTGAATTTAATGGTGATTTGAAGGAAAAAGATGTTTTTGGCAGTAAAGAAATACTGTCATATTGTTTTTACATAATAGCAGTGTAGAATAATGTTTAGTTTAGGACTTTAATATCAAATTCAAAATCACTTGAGTTCCAATGTTTGTAAGAAGACTGTAAGTGGTATGTTAGGGCATCTCGGTACAAGGTAGTGAGTTGTGGATTCTTAGGAAATACATTTCTGACCATGATTGTTCATTGAATACAACTCACAATTGTCATAGAAAAGCTTCTTCATCCATAATTGACAATTGCTTGAAAGATGATGTTACGTTTATCTGTACTGATCAATCGTAGAGACATTATTCATAAGGCTCATACAAAGCTTAGTGTCAATATTAGTTATAAAAAAACTTGGAGGGTAAAAGAACACATAGTATTGTCATTAAAAGGTGATGCAGTTGAATCATATTACTTGATTCCAAGGTTCTTTGAGAAGTTGAAGGAAATGAATCCAAATATGACCGATGAAGTATTTTTCTTTGCAAATTTCTATTACCGTCTATCGCTCAGTGAGTCGGTGATAATTATCTATAACTGTCTATCTTGATAGACTGTGATAGACATCTATCACTATTTATCAGTGATAGTTGTCTATCACTATTTATCTGATAGACTATGATAGACATCTATCATTGTCTATCTACTAATGATTGATCGATCGGGCATGTAAGAATAATAAAAATGATAAAAATATAGAATACGTAAGGTCTACGTGCAAGCATACACGATCGATGAAGTAATAACTTGGAGCATTCCAAGTGTCGAATCCCACAGGACTTGATTGAGTTTAAAATTATTATTATGACTGTAGACCAATGTAACCAAGGTAACCAAAGAGAGTGTTTTAGAATTTTGGTGAAAGAAAACTTAAAAACAAATAACAATAGGAATCAAACAGGGGTAACAATGCTACGACCATCAGGTGTTATGCCTTAAGTGATGTGACCGCATCACACCGAATAATGATTTATACATGAACAGGAAACTACACCTATTCGGTCTTGTGTCAAGTTCCTTTAGGAGTTCTAAGCAACTAATGCTTAATGTTTCCATGGTTAGCTGGATCTTAGATTAAATTAAACTCAATTTCTTTATCCTATGGTGTCCCTTATTTCTAAGGTAACATGATCATCCTATGTCTAGGCTCTTAGTTCCATATCCCTTTGTGAAATCCGCTTACACCCTAACCTTCTCAGCATTAGAGCTCCACTAGATCGTTAAATCAAATGGCTAGTTTAACTTACCAATTTTATCTTTTAAAATCAACAAAGAGAATGTAATTACACATTACATAACCTAAGCCATAACAACCCTAAGGCTTTCACATTGTCAAACCCCTAAAAATATTTAGCTCATGACTTTTGATAAAATAATCATTTTATTAAATCAATAACCATAGCTACAATATAACGTTTGATTGGTAGAATGTAAAAAATAACAAGAAAACAGTAAAGCTGGAAAATAGATGTAACTCAAGTAAACTTGGGAAAATCCTCAAGTCACATGCCTTTCCCTAGGACGATTCCTTCTTTTTCAAGAAAGAATCTTGTCTCAACACACACTTCTGTGGAAGAGTAATCCTAGAGCCGCTATGCCTCAGACGAACTTTCATAAAATTTGACAGTAGAATGGAGAAAAAAAGTGATGATTGCGGCGGCGATGAGTTCTCCCTTTAGACGTAGGGCTTCCTCGCCTTTTATGGGCCCCAAATCTATTAAGGAGGGCCGAGATTTGCGTTCTGAGGATTCACCAGGCAAAATCAAGGTTTTTTAGCCAAGAAAATCGCAACTGATCTGGGCAGGTCGAATCTAGAAAATTAGGGCTCGACCGCGCTAGTACATCACTTGCTGCTGTGGACGCATCACATGAAAATTAGCCAGAAACCTGTTAAAAACACACCAGATCTGCACTAAATCTGCAAAAATCATCTTTTACACATAATTAGTCCTCGTTAAGCTCATTTAAACATGTTAAGATCAAATTTGGGATAAAAATCATGCAAGAGTTCATTTTTCTCATTAAAAATACTAAAATAAAGGCCTAATTTCATGCATTTCATAGCATGAATCAATGATAAACAATGATAGATTTGTCACCATTGATACTAATATAGATGTTTCCATGAATAGTTGCAGGTACGTACATTGCTTTAGAAATGGATGAAAATGGACATTTCAAATTTTGTTTCATGGATATTGGTGTATCAATTGAGGGGTGGAAGTATTGTAGAGCTACCATATCTGTTGATGGCACGTTTTTGAAGTGTAAGTTTGCTAGTACTCTATTAACAACGTCAATAGTAGATAGTAACAATTAAATCTTCCCCCTTGCATATGCTATTGTAGATTCAGAAAATGATGCGTCATGAAAATGGTTATTTGAAAATATGCAAAGTAGTTTATGTTGGAATTTATGCCTTAAAGCCTCATCGTTATTTAGTTATTTGATATAATAGTTGATTATTTCAAATATATAATAATTAGTTATCAGTTACGAGAAAAATTCAATATTATTTCATAAGACTTGAACTGTATGTAATGGACATACAGGTGGATAATGGTCAAGTAATAACCTAAAGGGTATATAGTATATGGAAAAGGTTGGGTGTCTTATCCTAGTAACACTATAGATACGACCCACTTTGTAAATGTTACAAATGATTGATCCCAAATTGTTCATGTGGAGACATATGATGCAAACACCGCAAGTGCACGGGTCAAGTAATAATATAGAATGATTAAGTCAAAGTATCGTTCCACTGAGGATTCAATTACGATTTAATTACCTAGCTATTCTAGAGTTGAGTTGATTTTATTTGAGGATTCAAAATCGATTGTTGTTTTATGAAAACCTTAAAGCATTAAAAGAAAAGCAAATAAAGTTTGGAAAACCATGAGTAAAAGAGCGTTCTAGGGTATTGACTTCTTATTTTATCTATTATGCAATATTATAGAGTTTCTTTGGATTGATTGCAAATCATATGCCTAAGTCTGGACACTTAATTCCTGATTATTTTCTATAAAAAATAAACTTTTCTCATGAAACTTAATTAATTACTAACATCTTGAAACCAAACCAAATTACATGGCATTGAGATTAATCTTTAGCAACTTTCATTATTAACCTAATTATTTCCATGAGAGATTAACAACGATTCATTATTATAAGTTGATAACTTGTCGAAATACAAGTTATTCTATTCTTTTCTTTAAAACAATTAGAGAAATTCACAAGGAAATGACATAAATATGATATAAATCTTAGCAAATAAGCACACTTTGCGATCAGGTATTTACAAATGCTATTTAATTAGAAATCATGAAAATATTTCTATTTCAATGCAGGAATGAAGAAGAAAAAAGTACAGAAGCTGAAGAACTACTGAATCCATGATCGCATACTCACAACGAATGCGACTGACATGTTACAAAACAAGCTATGCGATGAACGTGAAAAGATCTTACACTTGCAAGCGGCGAATGTCGAATCTGCAGAACAAGTTGGTGGCTAATTAGACTAATCATGGCAGAACCAATGAACTTGTGAAAAGACAAGCGGCGCAGGAGGGCATGAAATTTAATGCATGCGTCAGAAAATCATTAGAAAGAAGTCATTTTTTACGCCTATAAATAGTCAGCTTAAAATCTGAAGAAGGGGTTGGTTGAGTCGAGAGATCAGCTTCCCCAAGAGGGTGAAGAACATCGCCATTGTCAATCCTTAAGCTTTTCTCTGCAGAATTTGAATACAAGGTTCAGGATTCTTCTGAGAAAAGTGAGAGTCATCTTCCACCTTAAAGTATTTCCAGCAAGCAGTCAACACCAAGCCAGCGAGATTAAGAGATTGTCTCAACGGTTTGCTATTTTCGTTCAAGTTCCTTTCTTATTTGTATTTGTATTTTGAATTGGTGTTGAGAGATTTTTTATTCCAATATTAATACAAATCCATATAGTTCATTCACCTACCTACTTGTTTGCATAATATTCCTTTTTGACATGTTTGGAAAGTTTATGTGAAGATTGAATCGATGCATCTTTAGCGGCTTTTCTGTCTAATGCATCATTAATCCGTGCTTTAAACTATTGAGAGATACGTTTAAGCTTGAGTTCTTGCCTGAGAAGGTGAAGAAAGTATAGGAAGCATTTAGTAGTGAGAAATAGCATCTTAGTGATAAGGAAAAAATGTGGCTTAAGGACTGAAAGGTTGCTACAAAATTATATGATTGACACCACAAATCTTGTATAGACGCATGATATAGACAAATCCTGACTGTCGTTTAGATTTTTCAAACGCCATTGTATGCTACTTGTTTGGAAAGATACTTCGCTGACAACTACCACACTCCCCTTTGCTCATCGCGTAACGCTCTTGTATTGTAATTATATTTTAGGATAGTTATCATCTCTTCCATTTTGTATAAATATTCATTGCATGGTCATCATCGCAAGGTTAAAATCAAAAAAGCATAAAAGTCCTTGTATTCGACCCTAGACTTACCAGGTTCCTAATTTGAATTTACACTTGGATTCAAGTTAGGTAAAGCTTGTGTTCATCGCATGACATTACACATATTAACCATTTAGTGGAAAAGCACGCATTGTATATCCTATTTATGCATTGCACTTTATGAACGCAACAAGTTTTTGGCGCTGTTGTCAGAGACTTTTTCTAAGTAAATTGTGTTTTTAAAATTTATGTGATTTCTATGCAGTTATTCGATCTAGGACGTATTGCGAAGTTTAGCTAAAGACATCGCAAACAATGCATGGGCAGAGGCAATAAGCCTAAATTCCCAATTGACCCCGAGATCGAAAGGACTTTTAAACGCATAAATAAAAAAAATCATCAGCGAAGGCAGAGAAACAAAGAATACCATATGGCAGATCGTCAAATGAACCCTGTTGAACCTGAGAACAATGCTGTGAACAATATGAATGCAGCTGGGAATGTAAATAATGCGCCGGCATTCGCAAATCCCCTCCATTTGGCTTATGCTAGAAATAGGCCAATCAGGGATTATGAGTCACCCAGCCTCTATGACTTTTCTTCTGGAATTATGCGACCAACATTCCAGGGGCCATATTTGAAATGAAACCAATAATGCTCCAAATGCTGCAGACTGCAGGGCAATTTGGAGGGTCCATTGGTGAAGATCTATATGCCCATCTGAAAAGTTTCATAAAGATATGTAATACATTTGTGATCCCCAATATAACAGAAGAAGAAATCTGTTTGACCCTGTTCCCTTTTTCTTTGCGAGACTGTGCTAGAAAATGCGTATATTCTTTGGAGTCCACAAGATAAGAACGTGGGGTCAGATGATAGAAAAATTTATGAGAAAATACTTCCCGCCGACAGAAAATATCAAGAGGAGAAGAGAGATTGCCAATTTCCAGCAGAAAGATCGCGAGACCCTCAGTGACTCTTCGACAAGGTTCAAGCGTATGATCAGAAATTGCCCGCATAATGGTTTTCCAGAGCGTGTGCAGATGGAAACCTTCTACGATGGGCTAAATGAAGCCTCACAAACCCAGACAAACGTTGCAGCAGTAGGAGGATTGCTTGGGAAGATATATACCAAGGCTAAGAAAATCTTGGATCGGATAGCCCAAAACCACGCAGAGTTGGAGGATAACGGATATGGCTCCCGCTCCACTCGTAGAGGAAACAGTACTGAGGGAGAGACGATAGCAGCGCTACAAAGTCAAATGGTTGTTATGACAAATTTGTTGCTGTCGATGGCGTTGAATCAGGTCAATAGCGGAGAAACTAATCAAGTCAACGCTGTGACCCAGTCAAGCTGTGGAGAATGCGGTGAGCCACACTCTTAGGAGTTGTGCCTACATAACCCACAAAGCGTCTGTTTTGTTCGAAATAACCCCTATGCAAACACTTACAATCTTGGATGAAGAAACCATCCAAACTTTTCTTGGGGAGGTAATCAAGAAAGTGGGGGAGCAATCTAGCAACCAACAAAATAATCAGAGAGGGCCAACTGGGTTTTATCAACAAAGGAATCAGCAACAACCGCAATCCCAACAATCTTCTAATTCTAATTCATCGCTCGAAGAGATGTTCAAACAGTATATGCAGAAAAATGATGCTATGCTGCAAGGACAAGCGTCGTCTATCAAGAATCTGGAACTACAATTGGGACAGTTAGCTGAAACAGACCGCAAGGTGCGTTGCCCAGTAACAGAGAAGCCCCAAGGCATGCTGGAAACTCAGGAAAAGAACAGTGTCAAGCAGTGATATTAAGGAGCAGAAAACCATTGACAGAAAGACCACCACAACAGAACCTGACCAAAAATTCACATAGCCCAATTCAACCCCATAAAGAAACAAGTCAAACAACTTCTAGCAGTGACAAGCCCGACCTACACAATTGAAAGCTGCGATCAACGCAGAAATTCTTCAAGAGAGGCGTCGAGTTCGCATACACCAGAAATCCAACCACCATACCCTCATTGTTTGAAAAGAAGAAAAGATGAGGGTCAATTTCAGCGCTTTCTCGATGTGTTGCAACTACTACACATCAACATTCTCATGTTGGAAGCGTTGGAGCAAATGCCATCTTATGTGAAATTTCTAAAGGATGTGTTAGCCAAAAGACGCAGCACAGCCGAGCCAGACATGGTGGCGTTGACATAGGAGTGTAGCGCCTTATTTTGAAACCGCTTGCCTATCAAAAGAAAAGATCCAAGAAGTTTCACTATACCGTGCTCAATAGGAGGTGTCAAGATAGGACAGACCCTTTGTGACTTCAGCGGTAGCATAAATCTTATGCCTCTGTCAATCTTCAAGAAGTTGGGGATGGAAGCTCAACCAACAAATGTAACTTTGTAGTTGGTAGATCGATCCATCGTGTGGCCAGAAGGAAAAATAGAGGACGTGCTTGTCAAAGTTGACAAGTTCATTTTGCCAGCCGATTTCATAATTCTTGATTACGAAGCAGACAAGGAAGTGCCCATTATCTTGGATAGACCTTTTCTGGCTACCGAGCAAGCTTCTATTGATGTGCAGAAAGGAGAAATTACCATGAAGGTCAACAAGCAACAGATCCGGTTCAGTATTTCGAAAGCATTAGAATATCTTGATGAACCTAAGGAGTGTCAGGCTATTGACATGCTCGATGGTTAGAGTTATGAATCTGATGAAGAAGATGGTGAATGCGATGAAAACGAGACTAAGGAGTTGAGCGCACAACCTGCTGAACAATGTTGTGAGCTGATAAAAAGGGAGTTTGAATCACTGGAAATAGAAGACCAAAACTATAAAAATAGGTCTTCCTTGGAAAACCCTCCTGTGCTGGAGTTGAAAGAGTTGCCTGCACATTTGAAATATGCCTACCTTGGTGATGATAACACTCTATCAGTTATCATATCTGCCTCATTAACGCCAAAGCATGAAGTCGCCCTATTGGAAGTACTGAAGAAATACATCAAAGCAATAGGGTGGACGCTCGCTGACATAAGAGGAATCAGTCCCTCTTATTGTATGCACAAAATTCGTCTGGAAGAAGGAAAGGAAGGATCCATTGAGCATCAACGCAGGTTAAATCCTACAATGAAAGAAGTAGTTAAGAAGGAGATTATTAAATGGCTGGACGTAGGTGTCATCTACCCTATTTCAGATAGCAGGTGGGTGAGCCCAGTGCAATGCATTTCCAAAAAGGGAGGAATGGCGGTAGTTCCAAACAAAAATAACGAGCTCATCCCAATGCGCACTATGACGGGATGGAGGATCTGTATGGACTATAGTAAGCTCAATGCCGCAACAAAGAAGGACCAAGGTTGTCATACACATAGATCATTCTGCTATTCGATATTTGATGACCAAGAAGGATGCCAAACCGCGCCTCATAAGATGGATTTTGTTACTCCAAGAATTCGACACAGAAATAGTTGATAGAAAGGGCATAGAGAATAATGTCGCGGACCATTTGTCGCGATTAGAAAACAAAGAGGTTGATTTGAAGCAACCAGAAGTGAAAGCCTGCTTTCCTGACGAAGCTATGTTAAACATCAATGATTTTGCGCCCTGGTATGCGGACATAGTAAGCTTCCTAGTCTGTAAGCAATTTCCAGAGGAATATAATTCTCAACAAAAGAAGAAATTAATACATGAATGCAAGTACTACTATTGGGACAAGCCCCAGCTGTATAAACGGGGGCCTGATCATATTTTTAGACTTTGCGTTTCTGAAACTGCTTACTATCGCCTTTTGTCACAATGTCATGAATCCCCTTATGGTGGTCATTTTAGCAGTCAACGCACGGCTGCCAAAGTGCTTCAGAGTGGATATTATTGGCCCATGCTCTTCAAAGATGCAAGGGAGTTTGTGGTGAAATGTTGTTGCGTTCATAAAGTGCAATGCATAAAGATGATATACAATGTGTACTTTTTCACTAATTGGCTGATATGTGTAATGTCATGCGATGAACACAAGCTTTACCTAACTTGAATCCAAGTGTAAATTCAAATCAGAAACCTGGTGAGTCCAGTGTCGAACTCATGGACTTTTATGCTTTTGTGATTTTGACTTTGCGGTGATAACTATGCGATGAATGTTTATACAAAGGTGGAAGAGGTGATAACTATCTTAAAATGTAATTACAATTCAAGAGAGTTAAGCGATGAGCAAAGGGGTATATGGTGACTGTCAATGAAGTATTTTTCTACTCAAGTAGCATGCGACGACGTTTGAAAATAATCTTAATAACAGTCAAGAATTTCTACAGCATGCGTCTACGCAAGATTCGCAGTGTCAATCATATAATTTTGTAGCAACCTCTCGGTTCATAACCCACACTTTTCCTTATCTCTAAGGTGCATGCGATGACTGACTTGTTAAATGTATCACCTTATCTCTAAGATCTACTTCTCACTACTTAATGCTTTTTACACTTTCTTCACCCTCTCATGCAAGAACTCAGGTTTAAACGTATCTCTCAATAGTTTAAAGTAAGAATTAATGATGCATTAAGTAGTAAAGCCGCTAAATATGCATAGATTCAAACTTTAATATAGATCTTCCAACATATCAAAAATAATAATATGCAAACAAACAAGTAGATGGATGAAACATATGGACTTGTATTAATATTTGAATCAGAAATCTCTCAAAATCAATTCAGAATACAAATATAAGTAAGAGAAAGAACTAGAATGACGATGTCGGGCCGTTGAGTAAATCTCTTGACCTCGCTGGCTTGGGAATAGCTGCTTGATGATGATACTTCAAGGAAGAATATGGCTCTTGCTTTTCTAAGAAGAATTCTGGACTTTGTATTCAGAATTCTACAGAGAAAAGCTTGAGGATTTGATAATGGCGATGCTCTTCACTCTCTTGGAGAAGCTGATCTCTCGATTCAACCAACCCCTTCTTCAGTTTTTGATCTGATTATTTATAGGCGTCAAATATAACTTCTCTCTAATGATTTCCAGACGCATACATTAAATTCTATGTCCTGCTGCGCCGCTTGCCTTGTCACAAGTTCATTGGCTCTACATGAATCAGTCTAATCAGCTACCAACTTGTTCTGTGGATTTGACAGTCACCGCTTGAGCGTGTCAGACCTTTTGCGTTCATCGCGTGGTTCATTTTGTAACATGTTGGTCGCCTTTTCTATGATTATGCGATCATGGTTTCAGCAGTTCTTCAACTTTTGTACTTTTTCTCTTTATTTCTGCGTTGAAACAAAGATATTTTCGTGATTTCTCATTTTATAGCATTTGTAAATATCTGATCGCAAAGTATGCTTATTTGCTAAGATTTATATCATATTTCTGTCATTTCCTTGTAAATTTCTCTAATTGTTTTAAAGAAAAGAATAGAATAACTTATATTTCTACAAGTTATCAAATGCGATAGATGTCAGCGGACTGGCAACCTCTTGGGCAGAGATGCAATGTCCCTCAACTCATTTTTGGAGGTGGAACTCTTCGATGTCTGGGGCATCGACTTCATGGGCCCCTTCCCACCATCATGCGGCCACAACTATATCCTGGTAGCTGTAGATTATGTATCAAAATGGGTGTAAGCCATTTCTTGTGCCACTAACGATGCGATGACAGTCTCAAAATTCAGACAAAAACATATTTTCACTCGTTTTGGCACTCCTCGAGCGCTGATAAGCGATGAAGGTATGCATTTTATAAATCGCATTGTTAGTAAACTTCTGCTAAAATATAATGTTTATCACAGAGTGTCAACAACTTATCACCCACAGACAAATGGACAGGCTGAAATCTCCAATAGAGAGATCAAGTCAATCCTAGAAAAGGTAGTCAACACTTCTAGGCTGGGCGTAGAAGTTAGATTAAGCGCTGTGCGCGTACAGAACTGCATACAAAACGCCAATCGGAATGTCACCATATGCGCTCGTCTTTGGCAAACCATGTCATTTGCCGCTGGAACTGGAGTACAAAGCATAGTGGGCCACAAAAAAGCTGAATTATGACTCAGAGGCAGCTGGAGAAGCAAGAAAGCTGCAGCTGAATGAGATGGAGGAATAGAGGCTTGCAGCCTATGAAAATGCTAAAATTTATAAGGAGAGGACTAAGCGTTGGCACGATCAACGCTTGAGTAAGAAAATTCTTATACCTGGACAAAAAGTTCTCCTATTTAACTCAAGGTTGCGTTTGTTTCCAGAAAAATTGAAATCAAGATGGTCAGGGCCGTTCGTGATCAATGAAATTTTTCCTCATGGTGCCATCGAACTCACATTTAAAGATGGCACAAATGCGTTTAAAGTAAATGGTCAAAGGATCAAGCCCTATTATGGAGAGGACTTTCACCGCAAAAAATCTACATAGGCCTTTGCAACTCAAAGTGAGGAGCAAAAGATGCTTCTTGCGATGACCACGATTACACCAAAACAGGGACGCATCTTGTTTTTGAATTTTAGTTTATCGCATGTTTGAATTTCCTTTTCTTTTCTTATTTGATTTAAGTTTTTATACTGCACATGTTTTGAGGAATTGTTGCTTGCTTTGTGATTACTCAATTCTTTAAATTGATTTGTCGAAGTAAAACTTAGGAAACGTGATTGAGCGTTGCGTTGAGATTTGGGGGTGCAATGAAATTTATTTCAATGCATTTTCAAATTCTCAACGCAGGTGAGGGTATCTGAAGGGTTTTAGACCGTTGGTGGAATTTAAAAAGACGTACACTGTCGCGTGCGCTGCCTGACACGACTGTCATGTCTGCCGCATGAAATGCAGCATCATTACGCTGACGTCAGCCTTGAGCCACGCGACCACCAAAGGTCTATAAAACCCCCCACCTTCCTCTTCAACCACTTTCGTTTCCCTTTTCTCTCGCCACCACTGAAACTCAAAAATCTGCCACCGGTGAAGTCCTAAAACCTTTTTTCCTTCGATTCCAGCCGTCCTCAAGCTCATACCAGCATCTTCCATCATCATGGACGGCAAAACTCCTTCTAAAACTTTCCAATCAGCTCACATTCAACCTCTTTACGAAGTAATCACCCACAGCCCCCAAATGGGGATTCATCCGATTGAAATCCCTTCCATCCAACCAATCATCCCTTCTACCTACATTCCTACCCAAACTGCCCCTTCGCCTGCCCTTCGGCCAAGCACCGCCATAGCCCCAAAACCTCTTGTCGTCGTCTACCTTCCCAAACTGACGCTTTCACGATCATCATAGCTGCGAGAAGGAAGAAATCAAATAGCGGCAAAGTCAAAAGAAACAGCAGATGCTCTCGTAGAGAAGGTCAGACCTGACAATCCTGACTTGGGGACGCGACCACTTCCACCATCAATGAGTGATATGGTGGGAGCTAGCGAAGCTAAGCGATAAGATGAACGCGAAGTGTTTGGCGATATCCTCGCAAACATGCGTCCATGATAATCGTGAAAGAAGGAGAAACAAGGAAGGGAAAAAGACAAGGCAATTGCATGTAGCGATGCCTTCATCGATTTGGAGGATGAGGTCCCTCTTAGAAGAAAAAAGAGAGGAGGAAGCCATGCGACAAGAAGTCCTAACGCATCCTTCCCCACGCGTGTAGAAGAGGAGCTTGCAGCGAAAGCAGCTGCCAAAGCTGATAAAGTCAGGAAGGGCTTCAAGGAATTGAAGGATAAAGCCCAAAGTCTCATCGCCGCAACAACACTAGAAAGAGAACTGCGCAATGAGAAAATTGAAAAGGCAGAAGCAAATGTAAGGGTAACTCCACCGCAATCACAGCAAACCGAAGACTATGCGGAGCAATTGGAGAAGGAGCTTCAAGAAGAGGCTGAAATTGAAAGAAAGGCGTGGGAGGAGAAGGTGCAACGCATCAGAGCGAATACAAAATCCATTCGCAATGAAGAGAAGAAGATGCGTCAGGAGGAGAGGAGAAAAACAGCGCAGCTGAGCGAAGCGCTGCAAAGAAAGAGGTGGAAGGAAGCAGGGCTGCTGAACGCCCTGATATAAATAAGAAGGAGAAAGGCAAGGCTAAACTTGAAGAGCCTAAGGCCAAGTCTCAGCGACCAACCCTGCTGATGGAAATGGGTCTCTTTCCAGAGCTCACCCCCTTGCCTGCGTTCATCATTGATGTCATCGCAGACTTGGGGTGGAAAATTTTTTTCGAAGGGTCGCAGATGCTGAAGACTGAAGTGGTGCAAGCTTTCTATGAGGGACGTCCTCATAAGACAAAGCATAGAGTCAAGGTGGGCGATGAAGTGTTGACATTTCAAGCAGAGCTAGTGAACGCATTGTTCAGTCTGCCAAATGATCCTGATGTAGAAGGCAACAGAATCATAGAAGCCCTGACACCTGAAGAGATAAAGGAAGCGCTGAGGGTAGTTACGAAGGCGGGGACGAAATAGAACACTTCCTCTATAGGAATCAAAACCTTGTCGCCTCACAACCTGACGTAAGAAGCCAACCTGTGGCTTTACTTCATCAAAAAAAAGTTGTTGCCCACAACACATGATAGCACCATCTCCAAAGATGGTGATGGCCATCTACTGCATCATGCGACGCATCAAGATGGATGTTGGGAGGATCATCGCTGACCAGATCCACGCCCAATTCTTCAAACAAAGAGGGCAACTCTTCTTTCCTTTCATAGTGGCTAAACTGTGTGCGCAACAAGGGTTCATGGAAGATGTACTCGAGAAACCTATTCGAGGCATCATCATCAACAGTACGCTAAGGCGTTTACTGAAAGATTCACTGTACCAACCTCAAGTCAGCAAACCCTCAAGCGACCATCGCCGCGCCACTCATCGCCACCGCCACCACCAAAGAAAAGGAAGTTGGTGAAGAAGAAGTTTAAAATTCACGTTGACTCGCACTTAGAGGATGAAATCATTTAGCCTGTCAACATTTCATCGCCTTCACACTTCCCAGAAGAACGAAACTCTCCTTCACTACCGCCGCCTCAAGAACCTCTCCCAGAAAGATCAACTTCAGCGCACGATCACAATAATGCCTCCCCAGAGTTGGAAGAATTGGGTGTGGAAGTTCTTAAATCACCCAAAAGATTAGGGGAAGCATCTCCAAATCTGCCAGATGATCTCAAACTCCATTCCTCCGCCTCCTAAGAATTTCCCTCGCCGCGGGAACAAGATAGAGAGAAAGAGAAAGCTCCAATGAAAGGAGATTTTGATCCCGAGTTTCTCTTTTGAGCGCCTGTTGTTAATGAGCCAAACAACTATGGGCCAACTTCTGAAACATTTGGCTAAGATATATGCATTGGTGAAACAAGTAGGCGACCACATCATCAATAAGATAAAAATTCATCGCACGAACACGAAGTTGCTGACCGAGACTTCGAAGAATTGTGCACGTTTTTACACGACGACCTAAGAGAACCTATCTTAGGAAGTCTTGATGAGTTGTCGCGCAAACAAGTTGAAATCATGCAACAACAGCAAGAACTTGCACAACAGCTAACTGAGCTGCGAGGATTCGTCCAACGCCAATCTCAGTTCATTCAACGCCAGTAGCTCATCACGCGAACTTTCATCCGCCATCAAACGCAGCGACAACATGAGCAGTTTTGCTTTACAATTCAGTACATCAGAGAAGTACAGTCTCAGTCGATCGCTTGACCAACCGCTCCCCTGTAACTCCAAGAACCCCTTCACCTCCCTAATGAAGAAATTCTCCCTCCTGCCCTAACAATGACAACAACGCAGGAGGAAATTAAATTTGGGGGTGTTATCTTTTCCTGCTTTAGTTTCGATTATGTAAATACTTATTGCCTAAATAGCTTCATTTTCAATGAATATATTTCATTTTTATCATCTCCTTGCGTGCTCTTAAGTTTGAAATTTTATCTATGCTTAGTACTTTCTCATGCGCTCATCTTTTCTTATTGCGTTGATATAAGGACTTCAATGATAATTCTTATGCTCGAATCTTGAAATTACTTTCCCAAATTAATTCGATACTTAGTAGTAGAGCATTGCCATCTAGAAAACCTTTCAATAAATTAGTAGGCATGCAAGTTTTACCTCAAACCTTTTCTTTTTAATTTTCTGAAAAACTATTGCATAACTCAGTTTCAGCAATGAGGACCTTGCTGCCTTCCAAATTTGGGGGTGGGAGAGGTTTGAGCTAATAAGTTCAAAGTAGCGAAAAACTCCTAATTCATTAAAAAAAAGCGTTGAGATTGAAACTTGCTCGTAGTTGGATGTCCGCATGACACCCGTAAAGGCAAGCCAAAACGAAGGTGGGAATCATGATCAACGACAATATACAATAAATATATTGAGAAATAGCATTAATCCGTGCTTTAAACTATTGAGAGATACGTTTAAGCTTGAGTTCTTGTCTGAGAAGGTGAAGAAAGTATAGGAAGCATTTAGCAGTGAGAAATAGCATCTTAGAGATAAGGTGATACATTCTAAGTCAGTCATTGCATGCACCTTAGACATAAGGAAAAATATGGGTTAAGGATCGAAAGGTTGCTACAAAATTAAATGATTGACACCACAAATCTTGTATAGACGCATGATATAGACAAACCCTGACTGTCGTTTAGATTATTTTCAAACGTCATTGTATGCTACTTGTTTGGAAAGATACTTCGCTGACAACTACCACACTCCCCTTTGCTCATCCCGTAACTTTCTTGTACTGTAATTATATTTTAGGATAGTTATCATTTCTTCCATTTTGTATAAATATTCATCGCATGGTCATCATCGCAAGGTTAAAATCACATGAGCATAAAAGTCCCTGTGTTCGACCCTAGACTCACCAGGTTCCTAATTTGAATTTACACTTGGATTCAAGTTAGGTGAAGCTTGTGTTCATTGCATGACATTACGCATATTAACCATTTAGTGGAAAAGCATGCATTGTATATCCTATTTATGCATTACACTTTATGAACGCAACATAAGTCCAATTAAACATGCAATCCATCAAATTACACATCTAATCTAATATGCATTGAAGGTTAATCAACACAAGTTAAGCATAATAACAATGAAAAGCATAGAATTACATCAATCCATGAAAACTTCTACAATATCAATATAACTTCATAAATAGTTCATCAATACCCTAAAACTAAAAAGTTTAGCCACTCATAGCTTTAAACAACATATTTGCATTCAAATTCAACATAAGAAAGCGTAAAGTAAGAGAGAATAAAGAAAACTCTACTCTCGAAGAGCCCTTCATTGTGGAAACTGGCATGACTCCTTTGATCAACTCCTTGGGAACTCGAACGGTTGCCAAACTCTCTCAAACTTATTCTCCCTCTTTTTGGTAGTAAACTTACCCTTTTTGCCTTTGTGATTTCGTGATTATGGTTGATGAAGACCTCTTCAATATATAGAAAAAGTTTTCCAAAAATTGCTCTGGAATTAAAAAAGGAAAGGTAGTGTCGTGGTGCTCCCACACAGCGTCGCAACGTTCGCCAAGATTTATCGCAGTGTAGCGCTGCGCTGCGGATGAGCGTCGCTACGCTCTCGATGGTGTCAAATTTTGGTGCTCTCGGGTCTTGAGCATAAAGGGCAGTGTAACGACGCTCTTGCTCTACGATGTCTAGAATTTTTAAGCTATCTTTGTCCGATGTTGACTCGATTTAATTCCATTGCTTCTAAAACTCAATTTTCTTCATTCTAATCTAAAATCTACTAGCAAACACATTAAATCACATAAAACCACTCCTAAATTAAGAGAAAATAAAGCACTTTTCAAGTGCTTTTCAACATGCGAGTGGGGGTATCCTATAGAATGAGATTGTATAAAACTGGATCGCAAAATACTTAATCTCTCATTGTAATGCTGTTGACTGGATTGATTAATATTTCATAGGATAACCATATGTAACTCGATCTCAATCCTGAGTGAGTTATGAACTCCTACCTGTGAGGGTTTGTCCTTTGTTTTGTATGGGTGAGAGTGGCCCAAGTCATCAACTCAATAAGCCTACCATTTTGGGTATAAGACCAAGTGGGGAACTAAGAACATAACTACACAAGATGGAATTCACTCATTTTTGCCTTTAAAGTAAGTAGATGAGTAGTTCCCTTAATTGTTGATTCCGGGTCTTGAACAAAAGGTACCTGCCCTCTCACTGGCCCAAAAAGGACTTGGTTGTTCATTGGAGGATCAGTGGTACTTAAGGAGTAAGAGGTAATTATAGGGCTAAAATGATAATTGACCTAATTGTAATTACAAAAAACTCGTGAAAGATCGACTTACGTGTAATGGTTAAATTCATGGATGCAACATGTTCTACAGTGCGAAGAGTACAACTATGGGTTTTTAGTGGAGTGACCCATAGTTAAAAAATATTGATTAATTTAGTTAAAGAGTTTAATTAATTAACCTCGAATCATTGGAGCTTCTAATTTGAAGGTTCATTAGGTCCCCTTGCTAGCTCACAACGGGTAAACAAGGACCAATAGTTTTGAAAGAATTTGAATTGTTCAAATTATTTAACGGAATAACGTTAATTTATATGATACAATTAATATAATGTATTTAGATACATTATAATAAAAGGGTAATTTTGAATAAGACTCAAAATTAAACTATATAATAAAAGGAGATTTAACATATTTAAATATTATTCAAATATTAAATTAATATGAATAAAATTCATATTAAAACTATAGATTAAAATTTAATACAAATATGATTCATATTAAAACTATAGGTTATGAGAGAGATGTACATTTCAATATGATTTTGTTCGCACGAGGTTTTCGAAGAAATGTGTTTCGTGGAGTTGAGCTTGTGTTGATGTAGATTTGATGCGGATGTGGTTCGATCTGTAGTATTTGATCATCTGATTCTCTATCAACTGAACACGTGTGCTTGATGTATGGAAGCGAAACGTGTGGATGTTCTTGAAGTTGAAGTTTTGGAAGGATATATGTATTCCAAGGAACTTCAGTTTTCAAGTGTGATTCAGAATTAGAGAGTCTTCTGATTGTAAGGAGAATTCTCTCTAGGCTCTCTAGAGCGTAAAATTTTTTAACATGAGAACTCCTCTATTTATAGAGTTCTCATATGGGCTTTTATGGGCTTTTGTGGGCTTAGGCTTAACTGGTCTATGGACCTGGCCGTTGGGCCCAACTAATTGGATTTGAGCTTTTGTTGGCCTTTGGGTCAAATTAAGTCTATTTTTGGACTCAGCTGAATTTTAGCCCAGATATTAATAATTAATTGGACCAAAAATAATTAATTTGATCCAACAGTCAGGACGAAAACACGTGCCACCATCGAAATTTGCTAATTTATGCCTTCAATTTCAGTTTGGAACACATGTCAACTTTTAATCCGTCACAAATTCAATTATTTATAATTTCGCAATTAATTTGAGAAATGACGTTGCAATTTGTGATTGCTCAAAAATTTCTGATTCAACAAGTGCCCTTTTTCGATATTTATACACCTATATGAGTAGATGAATCTTGAAAAAGATAAAATTGAAATCAAAATACAAGTTATTTGCTCTTGATTTTAACTAGTGTCAATCAAACTATGAATTTAGTATAAAAATTTTATTAGAACTTTGAAATAAAATTTGAAGTATTACCACATTTTAATTTGAGATAAATTTGAGATTTTACGCTCAATTTGATTGGGCTTGAGGAAAATAATCTAAACTTGATAATTTGAATTTGAGACAAAATTTGGAGTATGGCCAAATTTTAGTGTGAGATAAATTTGAGACTTCATCTTCAATTTAATTTGAGCTTGAGGATAGAAGCCCAATTTTGGATTACTTGAATTTGAAATAAAATTTGGAATATGGCCAAATTTAACAATCAACTCAAAATTTAATTTGAATTTCGAGATCAAATTTAAAATATGGTCAAATTTAATTTGAGATAAACTCAAAATTTGATTTGAATTTGAGATCAAATGTGGAATATGACCAAATTTTAGTTTGAGATAAACTCGAAATTTGATTTGAATTTGAGACCAAATTTGGAATATGACCAAATTTTAGTTTAAGATAAATTTGAGACTTTATCACAATTAGTTTTTGATGAAAGTCTAAGCTTGGATGATTTGAATTTGAAATAAAATTTAGAGAAGTTACTGGTGTCATGCGGATATCCAACTACAAGCGAGTTCCAATCTCAACGCAATTTTTTTAAAACTAAAATAAAGTAAAACCCTAAATAGGCATTAGAAGTTCATTCATAAAGCAATAGTTAACCACATAAAGTGTACTCTTCCAAGTAGGTTGAATACATAGTAATACATGGAAGGTAATTCTTGACATATAAGAGAATTTACCGCCATGATTCTTGTGTTCAATTAATTTGTTAGAGTATAAAGTTGTTCGGAGATTTTGTTATGTTTAGTGGGCCAGGTGGGAGAATGTAAGTTATTTATTTTTATTTATATATATGTTATTTTAATATTTAAAATAATTTAAAAAATTTTGTATTTCCCTCTTAGAATCCGTTACTGGACCCACTACCCTAAAATCTCTCGCACTCATAGGCGGTTACTTAGTTACTTGATAACGATTTTTTATTTAAATCGTTATTTTCATCCCATGGAAGAAGAATATATAGAGAAGTTTTAGAAACAAGATTAGGGTCTCTAGCCTAACAAGTAGCCTGTGTTTCCATCGAGACATAGATTCAAGCATGGATAGGCTAGCAACGGTGTGATATATTCTTATTTGATTTTTGAATTTGATTACTATGGCGGGAGGTATGTAATTTATGATTTTTATCTTTCATTACATACTTGTAATGGGGGTGGCAATGGGAACAAGTTCATCATTCGAGGATCCTGCAATGTCAATTGTTTGGCTCTGCGCCACCAAATATCCGTCATTGATGTGGTTATCTTCAACAACTATTTCAATTGGAATAAGGAAGAAGATTGACCAACAAAATTGCTCAAAATTTGGGGATCAACCCCAGAAACTTGACCATTTTGATTTTGGGACTTTGTCCTACGTTTCATTAATACTCTCCTCCTCTTCCATCTTCTCGCTTTTAGATTTTTTCAAGGAACCATGTTTTTGTTTCAACTTATATTCTCAATTTACTGGGAAAGAAGCACAGATAAAATGATCATAGAAAGAATGGGATGATCAATTTCAAATCATTATGTTATTTTTAACTGAAAAAGTCATATCATAACAACTACTTCTATATTAATTTGATAATGAAAACAATTTCAAGAATTAGAGGACAAAGTGAAATCCATTGAACTTTGAAAGAGTTATCTTATATTGGATAATATTTTTTCTATATAAGAAAATAGGCCTACACCACCTAAAAGGCAACACTAATCACAATAATAATGCTACTTGTTTAATGATATGTACGTCTCCCTTTTGCCATTTTCTCACAAATTGCCATGTGAATAATAAAATATTCATTATTTATTGACTTTGAGTGCTTATAACCCATCTAAATAGGTTAACATGTAACAATTTAATTCCTATACTTCCAAATTTGGAACAATTTAGTCACTTTTGTAGTAAAAATCCATCAAATTTAATTATCAATTTTGGTTATGTAACAACATAGGGAGCTTTTGGAGGACTAAATTGGTTATTATAGTCGATGGTTAGTATGGTTGGTAGATTATAATAATTAGTAAATTATAATAGTTTGTTTTTGTCGTGCACATTAAAAAATTAAAAAAAAAAATTGGAGTTTCAACCTAGAATTTCCAGAGTGTTTAATTATTTTCATAGGCATCTCAACACACCAACCAACCAATTGTCAAGTTTGCTTATTTATCCTAAGCGTTAAATCTAAATACCAAATAGAAATGGAATGGAAAGAAATCCTTTAAGAAACGGAAACGTTATGAAACGAACCAATAGTTTTCTTTAAGACTCTAAAAGTATAAAGTCTATTCTATCAGTGATAAGTTTTTATCATTGACAAACTACTTGAATCAATGATAGAAGTCTATAACTTACACTTTTATCAACTAATATATAATAATTTATTAGTAAATATTTGTTTGATAATACTTTGTAAATGAATATTGATGTAGAATAGTTATTTTGGATGATTGTAATTAGAAATAGAACATAGGGAATAAATCGTTTTAAATTGTAAAGTTTAAAGATTAAATTGATACTTATTAAAGTATGGGACTAAATTATTACAAATTTAAAATCATTAAGACTAAATAATTACAATCTGAACCGGCTGAAATTGGAAGCTTCAAAAATCTCTTTTCACGTTGAGAAACTGAGGATCAAATTTGCCAAGAAGTTAGTAAGATCATTGTGCAAAAACAAATGTTTAATGATTCAACATTAAACATTCTAAATGAATAATTTGGAAACAAAATAGAGATAACCAAAGCTGCATTGGAAATATGAGTGCAAGGTTTAAAAAAAAAAGGTTCTGGCTAAGGACAGTTACGAATATGAGATAGGATACGATAGAATACAATAATACATCAATTTCCAAAAAATTAAGATGTAGATACATTTTTCTTCCTTAACCTTTTCTAGGATATATGTTAATTTAATATAAAATCAAAATGTAATTCACTAAAAAGCATAAAATGTCAACTTAATGACAATAGTACAAATACAATACAAACACTAAAATACAATATAAAAAGCAACATCAAAAATATTGAAATGCAATAGTCAACAGAATACTAGAAAAGGTTGGTGCCGCACCGTAGTCAGGTTGATTAGAGAAGAAGATTAGAGGGAGCCAGGTGTCTTGAGCATGCTTGTCCAGGGTGCGTTTGCCTGTGGTCGCATGTCCAAACCATCCTCAACCACCTTATATTTATGTCTTGTAAATAGCTTAGGAAAACCCACAAGTCAATTCCCCAACCAAGTATTGTTATACTCTTTGCAATCAAAGCTTTCTTACAATTGTCAGTCTTCAATGCTTTCTTTAAAGATGTTTCAAATTTTTTTTCTCTCTCACGTTTTATAAAACCATTTTCTCTCAAAACGTGAGGCTAGATCTTATAGCGAGATTGTCCACGACTTTCAAATTTTGTACGGCCTAACTAGATCGTCAGATTAGAGCACGTGCCGCATAATCGCCTGTCTCGTACTTGAAACTTTGCGATTGTGACAAATGGTACAGAGCTTGGTAGCTCGTCGGCTGGAAAATTCCGCAATCATGTTTGCAACGAAATAGTTAAATAAGTCGCAGTCTGAACAACTTGCTGAGATAGAAGAGCAGTGGCTATATTTGAGAGAAGTTTCGGACGAAGTGAGATTTACTCAAACTCGATTAGATAGGTTGGATGAAAAGGTGAAAGAAATTGATACATTGAATGCTCGCATAGATGGGCTACTAATAAACGATCTGACGCAGAGGGTCAATTCTCTAGAACACAGAGCTACACGTCCTGGTAGTTTTGAACGTGGGGATAGCTCCACCAACTCTGTTGCACACATGGAAGAACATGTCGAAGAGCTAAACAATTCTCAAAAGATCATGTTGAAGTTGTTCAATGACTTAACCGATGACTTTAGAGCAACGCTAGAAGCCATCAAAGATGAAATGGCCGAAATGAAAACCTAGGTCAATTTGACGATGCGTGCTGTGGAAAACCAACTCCTAAATCAGGCATATGTCCAGCCCAACAAGTTAAAGATCCCGGAACCCAAGGCTTTCAATGGAAACCGCGATGCTAAAGAACTTGAAAACTTCATCTTTGACATGGAACAATACTTCAAAGCAAGTGGGATCGTCTTAGAGGAGACCAAGGTTACTCTAGCCTCTATGCATCTTTCTGATGATGCGAAGCTGTGGTGGAGGTCCAAGGTTAACGATATCCAGGATGGTTTGTGTACCATCGATACTTGGGGAGATCTCAAGAAAGAACTAAGGGCTTAGTTCTTCCCCGAGAATGTGGAGTTCATTACAAGAAGGAAGTTGAGGGAATTCAGACACACAGGAACTATTCGAGACTATGTGAAACAGTTTTCAGCTGTTATGTTGGACATCATAGATATGTCCGAGAAGGAGAAAGTGTTTTGCTTTGTCGAAGGATTTAAGTCATCGGCTAGGCCTAAGTTATACGAACAGAAGGTCCAAGACCTTGCTTTTGGGGTCTGCTGCCGAAAGAATACTAGATTACAGACGCGAATAAGCTCCCCAAAGGAAAAATGTTCCTCCACCGAGCTCTGGGAGCAAGGCCTCCAAACCTAATCCCCCAAAGAGCTTCTGATCTGACAAGAAAATGCAGGCTATGGGCACATTTCCTGCTCGAGGATCTTACTAGTCGAACCCGAACCAGTCAAGACCCATCTCTTGCTTTTTGTGCAAGGGCCCTCATCGAGTGGCTGAATGCCCGCACCGAGGTGCCTTGACAACCTTACAAGCCTCAGTACAATGTGGTAACGAATAAGAGGCAGAAACATAACTGAGAAAGAAGATGGGGAAACTCCTCGAATGGGCCCATTGAAGTTCTTGTCAGCAATTCAAAAGAAAGCGTCCAGTCAAAAGGATGCTATGGAAAGGGAACTTATGTTTGTCAATGCGGTCATCAACTCTAGACCTGCTAAATGTCACAATCGCAAAATTTCAAGTACGGGACATGCGATTGTGCGAAACCTTCTCTAATCTAGGGAGCAAGTCAGCCATACAAAATTCGAAAGTCGCAGACAATCTCGCTATAAGATCTAACCTCCACTCACGTTTTGAGAGAAAATGGTTTTGTAAAACGTGAGAGAGAAAATGCATTGAAAACATCTTTAAAGAAAGCATTAAAGACTGACAATTGCAAGAAAGCTTTGATTGCAAAAAGTACAACAATACTTGATCGAGGAATTGACTTGTGGGTTTCTCCTATAATACATTATAAGCAAAAACTAGTCTTACAAGCTAGAATACAAAAGGTGACAATTTGTCATTTAGAGGAAAAACAACATTACAACAAAAACAACTTGCTAGGCTATTTACAAGACATAATTATAAGGTGGTTGGGGATGGTGTGGACATGTGGCCACAGGCAAACGCACCCTCGACAAGCATGCCTGAAACATTCTCCCCCACTTAAATAGTTGATGTCCCTGTCGACTGGCGAAGCTTAAACTCTTCAATCTTCTACTTCTAGGCTTCTAAGTCTTCGACACGTTCCCAACTTGTTTCTTCCACAGGGAGGTTCTTCCATTTGACGAGGAATTTGTGAACTCTCTGGGTGAGTCTTCCAACTTTTCTGACTCTATCAGCAAGAATGTCATTAACTTCTTTATATTCTTTCTCCTTCGGATCTATCCCCAGTCGAACTATGGCATTGCGACGATCATCAAGATCGAAATGATAAGACTTTAGGTTACTTACATGAATTACTGGGTGGATTTTCATCCATGTAGGCAAGTCCACCCTATACGAAGTATTCCCGATCTTCTTAAAGACTTCCACAAGCCCTCATACTTTCTGACGAGATGTTGGTCTTTACAGCTTCGAAATCAGATCTGCTATAGTCTCAACTTTACAAGAACTCGATCTCCAAGTTGTAACTCGAGTGGACGACGCTTCCTGTCTGCCCACTTCTTCATGTGCTTGGAGGCTTTCTCCAAGTAAGCACATGCAATGTTTGTTGTTTGTTTCCACTCTCTTGTGAAGTTGTGGGCTTGGGGGGTTTTCCCTACATAAGGATGATCAACAATGTGAGGTTGTGGGCTTGGAGGTTTTTCTCTGCATAAGAATGATCAAGAATGTGAGGTAGCAAAGGTTGTCTCTCACTTACAATTTCGAAGGGACTCTTTCCTGTCGACGAGCTCGTTTGGCAGTTGAAACAAAACTGAGCCACATCCAACTAGACTCAATTCTTCTGTCGTGCATCAACAAAGTGACACAAATATTCTTCGAGTAGGCAATTGAATCTTTCTGTTTGGTCATCGGTCTAAGGATGGTAACTCGAGGATATGTTCAGGCTTGTCCCCAAGACAGAGAACAATTCAGTCCAAAAAGTAACGATGAACCTACCATCCCCGTCAATAACAATGCTCATTGGAACGCCCGACAACTTCACTATGTGCTTGAAGAATAATTGAGCTGTCAATTCAGCTGAACATTACTTAAGGGTTAGTATAAAGGTGGCATATTTCAAAAACCGATTAATGATGACTAAGATGGCCTCATGGTTGCCCACCTTCGGAAGAGGGGTAATAAAATCCATGGATACACTCTCCCACAGTCTGGTAGGAACTGGCAGGGGTTCAAGAAGCCCAAAAATTTTCGCTTTCTCAACCTTATCTTGCTAGCATATGAGGCAAGTTTTGGTATATTGCATGATGTCGTCTCGCCTATTTGGCCAAAAGTAGCCATTTTTCAACAATGCATACGTTCTTTGCCCCTTGGTGGCTACCCACAAGGTATCAGGACACTCATGTAACAGCTTCTTCCTCAGGTCTCCTACTCTAGGAAAATATAATCGGTTCCCTTTTGTCAACAAAAGGTCCCCCTCAACCCAAAACTGCCTGGTCTGGCCGACTTTAGCTAATGCAATGACAGTTTGGGCAAAAGGGTCTTTCTGAAGAAATTCTCTGATGATGTAGCGCATCGAATCATCAATCTTGCTCGCGTGAATATGGGCTAACGTGCACAGGGCCATATGCTTACCCTTCCGACTCAGGGCGTCGGCAACTTGATTACTCTTTCATGTTTTATGCTCCAATTTTAAAGTTAAATTCGGCTAAGAATTCTTGCTACCGTTCCTACTTGGAAGTCAACTTCGGCTGGCTAAAGAAATGACAGATGACACTATTGTCGGTCTTTACAACAAAATACGACCCCAATAAATAGTCCCTCCAAGCCCTCAGGCAATGGACCACGACACGCATCTCTTTCTTAGAGACGGTATATCTCCTTTCAGTATTGTTGAGCTTTCGACTTTCATAAGCTATAGGGGTGGCCTTCTTGAAGAAGAATGCCCCCGAGGGCATAATCCAAAGCAGACAATTTGGCTTTGTCACATTGACCAATCCAAGGACAGGACCCTTCGTCATGGTTGCCTTAAACTCATCGAAGGCTAATTGGCATTCTGCTGACCACTGCCAAGTCGTTCCTTTCTTCAATAACTCGGTCAAAGGAGGAGCTCTCTCTGAGATCCTTCAACGAATCGAAGGTAATAATTTGCTAATCCCAAGAAGTACTGCCATTCTGTCACGAAAGTGGGGGCTCTCCTCTCTTGGATAGCTTGTAACTTATCAATATTCATCCCTATTTTTCCATCCTCAATCACATGCCCAAGGAAGTTAATGGCGCTTCCGGGCAAAGACACATTCTATTTCTCACATACAACTGATTCTGCCGCAATTTATCAAAGACTAACCAAAGATGAACCCGGTGTTCTTCCAAAGTGAGACTATAAACGACAATGTCATCGAGATAGACCACCACAAACTAATCAAAGTATACGTGAAATACTGTTATCAAAGTACAAAACGTGGCAGGGAAGTTTGTAAGACCGAAAGGTATTACGAGGAATTCAAAGACCCTATATATGGTCACACAAGTGGTTTTTGGCTCATCCGCTTGGGCTCTACGCACCTGATCATATCTTGATCTGAGGTCAAGCTTCGTGAAGTATCAGGCTCCATTCAACTGGCCAAAAAAATCAGATATGATTGGTAAAGGGTACTTGTTGCGAAATGTGACTTTGTTTAAAGCCTCGTAATCGATGCATAATCGTAACGTCCCATCTTTTTTCTTCTTGAATAAAATTGAGGCCTTATAGGGCACTTTTGCAGGGCGGATAAATTCAACATTCAACATTTCATCTAATTGCTTCCTGAGTTCAGCAAGCTCAAGAGGAGCCATTCTATATGCATTCTTCGTAGGAGGTTTGGCTCCGGGAACAAGTTCAATCTCATGATCAAACCCACGTCAAGGGGGCAAGGTTTTCGGTAGGCTTTGCAGCATTACATCAACATATTCGCTCAAAACTTCTTGGATTTCTAATGAAACGAAATCCTTTTTGGTGGGCTCATCAACGATCGGGATAGCCATGAAAGTGGGCTCTTCTCGGCTGAACCCCTTTGTCAATTGTAGGGCAGATATCATTCTAACCCCCACTATGTTGCTTTATGTTAGTCATGACTACTGTGGGAGTGTTGCTTGTGACAATCAGGCACTTGGCCAAGGGCATGGGGATGACTTTATGTTCCAAGAGGAACTCCATTCCGAGAACAACATCGAGTCATTCATACGCACAATAAAAGAATCACAGTTTACAGACCACTTAGCCAACTTTAGAGGTACCCTTTTGGATACTCCGACAATTGGTAAGGCTTCCGAGTTACTTGCTTTCATCTTGTCTGTATCTCTCTCTATTTTTAGCTCCAAATGACATGCTTCTTGTTCAGAGATCAAATTGTGAGTTGCACCTGAGTCTACCATGGTGCCTTTAGCAGGTCTGGAGTTCATGACTACATCGACAAACATAAGTCCCATTCCCATAGCATCCTTTTGACTGGACGCTTTCGTTTGAATAGCTGACAAAAACTTCAATGCCCTCATTTAGGGAGTTTTCCCATCTTTCTCTTTCTCAGTTTCTGTTCTTGCTTTGTTCGTTACCACATTGTACTGAGGCTTGTAAGGTTGCAAAGGCACCTCGGTGCAGGCATTCAGCCACTCGATGAGGGCATTGCACAAAAGCAAGAGATGGGTCTTGACTAGTTCGAGTTCGACTAGTAAGATCCTCGAGCAGGACCTGTGCCCACAGCCTGCAGTTTCTTGTTAGATCCGAAGCTCTTTGGGGGATTAGGGTTGGAGGCCTTGCTCCCAGAGCGCGATGGAGGAACATTTTTCCTTTAGGGAGCTTGTTTGCCGTCGTAATCTAGTAGTCTTTCGGCAGCAGACAAGGTTGCAAGGTCTTGGACCTGTAACTTAGTCCTAGGCCATTACTTTAATCCTTCGACAAAGCAAAACAATTTATCCTTCTCAAACATATCTCTGATGTCCAACATAACAGCTGAAAACTGTTTCACATAGTCTCGAATGACTCCATGTGTCTGAGTTCCCTCAACTTCCTTCTTGCAATAAACTCCACATTATCGGGGAAGAACTAAACCCTTAGTTCTTTCTTGAGATCTCCCCAAGTATCGATGGTACACAAACCATCCTAAATATAGTTAACCTTGGACCTCCACCTCAACTTCGCATCATCAGAAAGGTGCATGAGGCCATAGTAACCTTGATCTCCTCTAGACAGTCCATTGTTTTGAAAGTATTGTTCCATGTCAAAGATGAAGTTTTCAAGTTCTTTAGCATCGCGGTTCCCATTAAAAGCCTTGGGTTCCGAGATCTTGAACTTGTTGGGATGGACATTTTCCTAATTTGGGAGTTGGTTTCCCATAGCACGCATCGTCAAATTGACCTGGGTTTTCATTACGACCATCTCAACTTTGATAGCTTCTATCGTTGCTCTAAAGTCATCGGTCAAATCGTTGAACAGCTTCAACATGATCTTTTGAGAACTGTTTAGCTCTTCGACACATTCTTCCAGGTGTGCAACAGAGCTAGTGGAGCTATCCCTATGTTCAAAATACAGGGACGTGTAGCTTTGTGTTCTAGAGAATCGACCCTCTGCGTCAGATCGTTTATCGATAGCCCATATATGCGGGCATTCAATGTATCGATTTCTTTCACCTTTTCATCCAAACCATCTAATCGGGTTTGAATAAATCTCACTTCGTCCGGCACTTCCCTCAAATATAGTCATTGCTCTTCTATCTCAGCAAGTCATTCAGACTGTGACTTATGTAACTGGTTCATTGCCAACATGATTGCAGTATTTTCTGCTAGGGAACTAACAAAGCTCTAATACCACTTGTCACAATCACAAACTTTCAAGTACCGGAAAGGCGATTGTGCGGCACTTGCTCTCAAGTCAACGGTACCAAAATTTGAAAGTCATGGACAATCTCGCTATAAGATCTAGCCTCCACCCACGTTTTGAGAGAATGTGGTTTATAAAACGTGAGTGAGAAAACGCATTGAAAACATCTTTAAAGAAAACATTGAAGACTAACAATTGCAAGAAAGCTTTGATTGCTAAGAGTACAACAATACTTGATCGGAGAATTTGACTGGGGGTTAAGCAAAAACTAGTCTTACAAGCTAGAATACTAAAGGTGACAATTTGTCATTTTGAGGAAAAACAACATAACAACAAAAACAACTTGCTAAGCTATTTACAAGACATAAATATAAGGTGGGTGAGGATGGTTTGGACATGCGGTCATAGGCAAACGCATCGTGGACAAGCATGCCCAAGACACTAAAGGCACCATGGTAAACTCAGGTGCAACTCACAATTTCATCTCTAAAGAAGAAGCACGTCGTCTGGAGCGAAAAATAGAGAGAGATACAGGCAAGATGAAAGCAATCAACTCGAAAGGCTTACCAATTGTCGGAGTATCCAAAATGGTGCCTCTAAAGTTGGCTGAGTAATCTAGGAACATTGATTTTGTCATTGTGCGTATGGATGAATTCAATGTTGTGCACAGAATGGAGTTCCTCTTGGAACATAAAGTCATCCCTATGCCCTTGGCCAAATGCCCCATTGTGTCACAAGTAGCACTCCCACAGTAGTCACGGCTAACATAAAGCAACCTAGTGAGGTGAGAATGATATCCACCCTACCATTGAAAAAGGGGCTCAGACGAGAAGCCCACCTTCATGGCTATCCCGATCATTGATGAGCCCGCCCAAAGGAGTTCATTCCGTTAGAAATCCAAGAAGTTTTGAGCGAATATGCTAATGTAATGCCGCAAAGCCTACCGAAAATCCCACCCCCTCGACGTGGGATTGATCACGAATTGAACTTGTTCCCGAAGCCGAACCTCCTGAGAAGAATGCGTATCGAATGGCTTCTCCTGAGCTTGCTTAACGAAAAGCAATTACACGAATTGTTGAATGTTGGATTTATCCGCCTTACAAAAGCGCCCTATGGGGCCCGATCTTATTCCAAAAGAAGAAAGATGGAACGTTACGATTGTACATCGATTACAGGGCTTTAAACAAAGTCACAGTTCGCAACAAGTACCCCTTACTGATCATATCTGATTTGTTTTACCAGTTAAATGGAGGTCGATAGTTCACGAAGCTAAACATCAAATCAAGATATTATCAGGTGCGTATAGCCCAAGGGGATGAGCCAAAGTCCACTTATGTGACCAAATACGAGGCTTTTGAATTCCTCGTAATGCCTTTCGGTCTTACAACGCCCCTACCACATTCTGGACTTTGATGAATCAAGTATTTCACGAATACCTTGATCAGTTTGTGGTGGTCTACCTCGATGACATTGTCGTTGATAGTCCCACTTTGGAAGAACACCGGGTTCATCTCCGATTAGTCTTTGATAAATTGCGATAGAATCAGTTGTATGTGAAAAAAGAGAAATGTGCCTTTTCCCAGAAGCACATTAACTTCCTTGGGCATGTGATTGAGTATGGAAAAATAGGGATGGATAGTGATAAGTTACAAGCCATCCAAGAGTGGAGAGCCCCCACTTCTGTGACAGAATTGTGGTCCTTCTTGGAATTAGCAAATTATTACCGTCAATTCGTTGAAGGATTCTCAAGGAGAGTTGCTCCTTTGACTGAGTTATTAAAGAAAGGAACGACTTGGCAATGGTCAACAGAATGTCAGTCAGCCTTCGACGAGTTAAAGGCAACCATGACGAGGGGTCCTGTCCTTGGATTGGTCAATGTGACGAAGCCAAATTGTCTGTTTCGGATTATGCCCTCAAGGGCGTTCTTCTTCAAGAAGGCCACCCCATAGCTTATGAAAGTCGAAAGCTCAACAATGTCGAAAGGAGATATACCCTCTCCGAGAAAAAGATGCTTGTCGTGGTCCATTGCTTGAGGGCCTAGAGGCACTATCTACTGGGTCATGTTTTATTGTAAAGACCGACCATAGTGTCATCTGTCATTTCTTTAGCCAGCCAAAGTTGACTTCCAAGCAGGCATAGTGACAAGAATTCTTGACCGAATTTAACTTTAAATTTGAGCATAAGACATGAAAGAGTAATCATGCGGCCCTGTGCATGTTAGCCCATATTCAATCAAGCAAGATTGAGGATTCGATGTGCGACATCATCTGAGAATTTCTTCAGAAAGACCCTTCTACCCAAACTGTCATTGTATTAGTTGTAGCCGGCAAGACCAGACAATTTTGGGTTGAGGGGGACTTGTTCTTGACAAAAAGGAACTGATTATATGTTCCTAGAGCAGGAGACTTGAGGAAGAAGCTGCTACATGAGTGTCACGATATCTTGTGGACAGGCCAGCTAGGGTGGCAAAGAACATATGCATTATTGAAAAAATGCTACTTCTGGCCAAATATTCGAGACGACGTCATGCAATATACCAAGACTTGCCTCATCTGGCAGCAAGATAAGGTTGAGAAAGGAAAATTTTTGGACTTCTCAAACCCCTGTCAGTTCTTACCAGACCGTGGGAGAGTGTATCCATGGATTTTATTACCCACCTTCCGAAGGTGGGCGACCATGAGACCATCTTGATTATCATTGGTCAGTTTTCGAAATATGTCACTTTTATACCAACCCCTAAGCAATGTTCGGCTGAATTGACAACTTAATTATTCTTCAAGCACATAGTGAAGTTGTGGGGCGTTCCAACAAGCATTGTTATTAACAAAGATGATAGGTTCATCGATACTTTCTGGACTGAACTGTTCTCTTTCTTGGGGACAAACCTGAACATATCCTTGAGTTACCATCCTCAAACCGATGGCCAAACAGAAATATTCAATTGCCTGCTCGAAGAATATTTGTGTCACTTTATTGACGCACGACAGAACACTTGGGTCCAGTTGTTGGATGTGGCTCAGTTTTGTTTGAACTGCCAAACGAGCTTGTCAATAGGGAAGAGTCCCTTTGAAATTGTAAGTGGGAGAAAACCCTTGCTACCTCACATTCTTTTCAAGTGAGTTTTGTTTTTTTCCTTTTGTGTTTTTCTTTTTTTTTTCTCCTTGGGTGTGAGTTTATGAGGACTCGGGCACGAAGATTACGATTAGATGATTATAGGGTTTGATTACTTATTTATTTTTCTTAGTTTTGGGTTAGGGTAGTGGGCTTTTTAAATAGGTTGCCTACTTCTTATAGGTTGGAAAAGATTAGATGAGCGACTTTTAAGGTCCAACATGTCTTCTTCATGTATCTGAAAGGGGATACAGATATCCGCTATTAAAAAAAACAAAACAAAAAAAATAGATATGCCAAATCATGTATTAGATACATTCTGAGAAGTATCTGGGAGTAACAGTCTCTGATACATATACAATACTGATTCTCTGCCTCACATGAAGTATATGTGCTTCACGGTTCTAGGAGAATGCACAAAGATGGCTTAAGAGGAAGTAATCAACTGGACTCAAAAGATTGATACTTAAAAGACTCCTATGCTAGAAGGGGCAATGATCAATCTGAACTTCAGCACACATGATTTGAATAAGAATATGATATGCGCTACACATGGTTATTTTTGAAGTAGTATTCAACTAATGGCTTGAATTAGTGGCCAGCAAAGTGAAATTCTTGGACTTAATATGAACAAGTCCAATAAAAGACTAGCGTCTATGGTAAGCATGTATTTAGAATCATAAGTACTATCGTTATTAGGAGTTACCAACCCGTGTAGTGCATGTACATTTCATCGCTTGTATAAATTAATGGTCTTAGTTGACCCAAGCTGCTTGACAAAGGAAACATGACTTTTCCCTTACTCAATTTAGTTCAATCCATGTTATTGCTTGTCCTGCATTTGCACTAGATTTCAATATCTGAACCTATTATTTTCACAGTAATCCCGCATGAGCAAGTACCATCCTTAAAATGGTGGAACCGACGAGCATCTCTAACTATAATTTCTCTTCTTGCAACCTTTGATATGAACTTCGTAAATGTATGACAATCGCCACAAACTCGGAGATTCTTTTGGAGTCTAATGACACTCCCCGATCCAGAATTCAAGAGCCCAAAAACAATAGCAAGCTTTTCACTATGCACAAATAAAAGCTGTTCTTTGGTCTCTTCCTCCACATCAAGTAATACAAAGTTCAAATCAGGGGTGTACCCTTCTTCTTGAATCCTGTACACCACTTTATCTAACTCAGAATAAAGTATTTCAGTTTGTGGATGAGATTGATCCCCAGCCACAAATGTATGAACCTTGTTTTTTATATGAATAGTTGTGTGGCCTGCAATTTTTCTAAGACCTCTCTGCTTCATAAGAGCTCTAATCTGTTCTGCTTCTTTTCTTTTTCCAGATGAAAGATAAATTTGTAAACGAGAACATATCTCCCAGGATTCTCCGGGTCCAACTCAAGTAAATGCTTTGCAGCAACTTCAGCCATTTCTACATTTGAATGTATTCTACATGCCCCAAGCAACGCAACCCAAATCCCAACGTTGGGCCTAATCCGCATTTTTGAGATAAAATCACAAGCTTCTTTAAGCTTCCCAACCCGACCAAAGAGATCAACCATACAAGCGTAATGTTCGGGTCATGGTTTCAGCTCAAAATCTCTACACATGGCATTGAAGAAATCCCATCCTTCTGTAACCAATTCCGCATGACCATGCTGCCAATAACGATACAAATGTTATGTGGTCAGGCTTAGTTGAGTTCTTCATCTCATTGAAGAGACAGATTGCCTTTCTACCATGGCCATGTAATCCATACCCTGAAATCATGGTGCTCCATGAGATAACATTTCTTTCCTGCATATTATCAAAAACTTTTCTGGCATATATTAAACTTCCACATTTGACATAGAGATCAACAATGGCAGTTTCAACCATTTTTTGGTTTTCAGAAAACCTCCGGATAACAAGACCATGTACCCAACACGCTTGGCTAAAAGATCCTAAAGCTAAACAAGCATGAATGACACCCAAAAGGGTAATCCCATCAGGCATAATACCTTTTAGTATCATTTCTCTAAAAATCTCCAAAGCTTTCAGAGGAAGATCGGCCTGCACGTAAGCTTCAATCATTGATGTCCACGAAACCAAGTCCTTATTATGAATTCTATTAAAGATCTTTTCAGCAGTGTCAATTCTTCCACATCGTGCATACATACCAACTGCTGCGTTTTGGACTGATTGATCTAAACCAAGCTGGTTATCCATAGCCATGCGATAAACATCATCAGCTTCTGTCTCTGAATGGATGCAAGCCATCACATTCAACATTACAGACCTGTTAGGTTGAAATCCTTCATTCAACATCAGCGAGAACAACGACACTCCTAAGCCATATTGACCATTTTGTGCATAAGCACCAATTATTGAACTCCAGGACAACACACTTCTTTGAGGCATTTTATCAAACACCTCTCGTGCAAGCTCTGAACGCCCACATCTACCATACATTGCAATGAGTGAATTCGCAACAAAAACATCCAACTCATACCCAAAATACACAGCGTCATGATGAACCTTGACCCCAAAATCCAAATCCTCCACACACCCACAGGCCTTAAAAACAAATGGAAACGTAAAATTATTAGGTCGAATACCTAAATCCAGCATTTGGGCATAGAGAAGCATGGCCCTGCGATGACACCCAGCATCAACAAAACAGCGAAGCATGACGTTCCACAGAAAAACATCAAGTGATTGCAACAAAGAGAAGAGAGAATAGGCGTAAGAAACAGAGCCAAGCGAGGCGTAGTGGGAAATGAGAGTGGTGCAAAAGAACAAGTTGAGGTGGAGGTTGGCTCTGAGAATTGAAGCGTGAACACATTTCAAAGATTTGATAGAACTGCAAGTTTTGATGAAGAAGGTGCATGATTCAGAATCAATGGGTCGAGGATGGACTGGAAATTGGAGACTCGAGTGGTAGAGACGACGAGAGAAAAAGAGGGTCCGGCGGCGAATCACACTCATAAGCAGTGCTGATTTTGCAACTTTGCATCCCACATCATTCAACTTCGGTACTTTTGTAAAGACCCCTTTTTAATTTAAAAAAATAATTAAATAAATAAATTTGCATAGTTGACTCATTTTGGAGGCCAAAAATGAAAAATCCCTTGTTTTTTTTTAAATAATGGAAATTGACTTCTACAAATTTGTCCTTTTTTTTAGACTAAACGTTAGAAAGCGAAAGTGAGAGTGCAAGAGCATGACCATGAGATAAAGGGAGAGAGTAATGCGCTTTGTGAGAGAAAAATGAACCAGATAACCAGAATAAGAGAGCGAGACCGTGAGAGAAAATGGAGAGAGGAGAGCGACTTGTGAGATAGAAAGGGAGCAAGAGAGCGACGAGTCAGAAAAAGTTCATTCCGCGTGTGCTAAGTTCCTTTTTTGGTAATTTCACCCGAATTTGATGTTAGACCAAAGGGTCAAAAAATCTCATTTTGAGAAAGAGGGGCAAAACTCCTTCCCCTCTCCAAAAAAAAATTTGGGTCATCCATCCGGCAGACCCATGAGAAAAGACACACATTCTAGAAAATTAAGTTTTTTTTTGTGTTCTACTTACATCATCATTTTTTTATCTTCTACTTGCATGAAATTACCGTCCTTCGAAGCACACATGGTGGCCCTCAAGGCTCGTTTCTCACTACTCGCTCTCATTCTCAATGACTTGCCACTTGCACTTGCTTCTGCTCTAATTACTCGTTCTCGAATCTAAAAAAAAAATATTTTATTTTGAATATGTATGAATGCTAGAAGGTTAAAATATGATAAATAAAAAATACTAATAAAATTATTGAGAGATAATTTGAATTGAACAACTCAAACAAACTTTTTAAACCTACCCTCAATTCTACTCTTTGTTTAAGGTACTTTTTCCTTTCATTCCTTCTAATTTCTTTATTAATGGATATGGTTTGGGTCAGATTTATAATTATACTGTTATTTTTTAAAAATTATTTAGGGAAATTTTTAAAAATAAAAAAAACAATAAAAACTATTTACACAAAATAGCAAAATTTTTAGATAGTTGTGATAGATGCTGCTAGAAGTCTATCAGAGTCTATCAGTAATAGAAATGATAGAAGTCTAGATGCTGATAGAAGTCTATCAATGTCTATCAGTGTTTTTTTTTTTTTCTATTTTCTATAAATAGTTTGACATTTTTTCTATCTGTAAAAATTTCTCAATTATTTAACCATTAAATTTTTTTAAAAAAAATTATAATTATTAATTATAATTAATGATAAAAAAAAGTGGAAAAGGTAGAATATGAAAAGCTTTAATACTAAAAGTTTTTTTTTTTTTACAAAAATTAAATCAAAACTTTACAATTTCACAATTAGTTTAATTTAGATTGATTTTGGTAAGTTATGCTTTTATCGTTGTTTTGTTGTGTTTGGTTCATTTTTCGATTTTCAACCAATGTTTTAAGTTTGAATTTTTGAAGCTAAAGATGTGACACTTAAAAAACATGCCTTGAACTTTGGTCAAGATTAATGATATTAGATGAATTCCAGTGAAAATTCATGAGATTCGAGCCAAATCCAACAGAAACTCATCAATTCTGGCAAAAATGTATGAATTTCAGCCGAAAATTGATAAAAAAAAAATGGTGCTACAAATTACAATTGAGTTGGTTGTTTTTTTATTTAGGCAAAATGTCATGCAGTTTGTTTCCTTATTTGTCAAGAGCATCACAATTGTCCGAGTAATTTCTGTAAGTATTTTTTTCCTTATTTGTTGCATATATGCAAAAGCTACCTTCCATATCTTCCTCAATGAAGATTTTCTCCTTTCAGAGATGTTTCCTTCTAATTGTTCATATATCCTTGTGAGTTTGGTTTAAGGTTAGCCTTTTGACACGAGTGTATTAATGTGTGTGAGAGTTCTATCAAAAAGAATTTTTGTGAACCTCTCTATGAGGTTGTTGTTGTGTGTCTTTGAGACTCGGCTAAAGAGTGTGCTTACATTTAGACTTCGGTGAAGAAGATCAAAGTCGTTTCATACCACTTTTATCTCTCTCGAGTTAGAAAATAAGCATATGACAAATTAATCAGGGATCAAATGATTATAAGCAATACGTAAAAGAATGTCATAATGCAATTGAGAATAAATTTGGTTTGACAAAATACAAATAAGGATTAAACATTCCATAACGTACATCAACACTCTAAAATCACAAAATTCATCCACTCACAGTCTTAGAAAATTGATGAAAAGATAATTGCAACACAACCATCCAGAAAAGTGCATGCTTATAAAATAAAGAAAATAAATGTTGGATACCATAAGAAAATAGTAGAAAAATATATGGTGTAAAAAGCTAGAGGATAAAGATGGGATTCAAAAGTAGTTTCAAACTTAAGAAGGATATTGTGCCTATTGTATGCTTGCATTTACTTCGATTAAGTAGATCCGACATAATTTGACATGTGACTCAAATATGCCCACATCTTTTCTCTGACCAATTAAGAGAAGTTCAATCGTAAATACTACAAAAACCACAATTTTTACGCTTGGAACTTTTGAGTACTTGACGTTTTTATTAAAAAAAAAAAAAAAAAAAAAAAAAAAAAAAAAAAAAAAAAAGTCAAGTAACAAGTAAATTTGATGGAAAACGTCAAGAATAATGAAAAAAAGTGGAGGTTGGCGAAAATTTTCGATTTTTTCACGCTATCATAAACTTGACATTTTACAAATGTCAAGCAGTTTCCTCACTTACTTGACACTTATAAATGTCAAGATCTTTGTGGTTTATTTTTTTTAGGGTTTCATATATATAAGAAAGGAAAAATTGTGAAAGATGCGCCGTCGGATTTCATACATATAAGAAAGGAAAAAATGTCAAGTAATACAAATTTTGTAGTAGTATATGCGATCAAATTATGCTTGCAATCTATCCTCACCTGACACTTAGCCACAAAAATCGAATTCAAACTCCTATTCAACTGCCTTAAAGAACCATCTTTGGGAGACTAAGTATTTAAATACATATGTCTATGACTTATTTAAGACATTCTCATAATTCTATAGGCATTACTCTATTTTAGGGGTCAAACTAAATCATATATCTGCACTTTTCTTGTGTGTTGCTTTTATGAAAGTTATTTATTATTTAACTCTTTCAATATTATATGTCAACCTAAGTGATCAAGCTAAGTTAACACTATGCACACACTACAAGAAAGTTGAAAATTTTTCAGGTCGCAGACTTCGAAAAAACATTTAATAGACTTTCGATACATCTTTTTTCAAAGGTTCACTTAACCTTTGAAAAGCGTTGAAATAGATTCCATCGAAATTTTTTTTAAAAGATTTACTAACCTTCGAAAATTATTATTTTTCTATGGTCACATATATTCGATAATTGTCAAATTATTCATTGATAGTTATATATTGTCATATAGTCTTTTTCTAAGGTTTTCATAATATTTAAAGGCTTATAATACTATTTTCAAAGATTTTAAAGCCTTCAAAAATACTTCTTTCTCAATGATTGTAAATCCTTCGAAAAAAACCACCAAATCAAAATTAAATTAGAACCAAAACTTTCAATAAGCCAAATGAACAAACTACAATTATCTCAAATCTACCTATAAATCTCGAATCGTTTTGTAACTCGTCTTTCTCATTCGTAAGGCACAATAGATTAAATTGCATCTCATGAATTAAAAAGGGAATTAAAATAGGTCAAGTGACCCAAATTAGTTTTTTTCAAACTAGTTCAACTTTTTCTCGCAATCTTTTATAAGCAACATACAAACACCGTGACAACATAAGTAAATCAAATAAAATAAAATTTAAAAAAATATATATTTTTTATCTTAAGTTTATTAATGAATTGTTGACGCTGAAATTCTAAATAGAAACAAAAACTAACCATTTGGAGCAGCGGGGGAATAATCAAAAGAATAAAAAATGCTAAAGTGAAATTGGCCCGGTCTCAATTTATAAGTGAAATCGGCCTGGTCTCAATTTATCTGTTACAAAGCTTAAATGTCAATAACTTGAGAGATCCGTATGTTCAAACCCCATTTGAACTAAAGAATTAAACGAAATATGGGCGTAGACACAAAAAAATTTCTTCGACACCCTCAATCCCGGTAGAAATTCTTTCCCTATATCATTCTAACTTAATGTTTAGGTGTTGATATATAATTAAATTTACTGTTATCCATTACCTTCAACTTTAGAATCAAAGAATTAGGCAATTTCATATATCAAAAAGAAATTAAATCAATCACTTACAATAGAGTGTCATGGACACAACTTCCTTCACTTTGTAAATAATAGAAAGAATTCTTCCATAATATTCTACCAATTCGATCATAGATACACATAATTTTTCCTTGATTCTCTATAGGAAATCTAAAAATAAATTGCAAATCGAATACAATCATTGAAGTGTTTCCCCCATGTTAATTTTAGTTCCATAATAAAAAGAAAAAAAAAAGTGTAGCTATAAAAACAAACAAAATGGGTTGTCATAACTAACTTGAGAGCACCGGTGGATTCCATTCATTAGAAACTTGATTGTATTTCCGAACTCAATAGAAATTATAGACAACTCAATGGAAAAACACATATCGAAACTAATAGAAAAGGCTATAATGACAATCGTATTTATTTAGAGAAATGCACACAAACACAAACAAATAATAAACTTATAAACGCAAAACAACTCAATAAAAACAATAAATAAACTCATCGATCCAAGCAAGTCAGCGTATCCAAACTAAGAGAAAAGACTAATAGCAATCGAGTTCATAATTTGGCAAAATGCATAAAATAAACAAAAAGAAACTTATAATATAATGAAGTCGAATGTCTAAATAGAACAGTTCAAGTCATGCCTATTACTGATTCATAGAAAGAAAAAGAAAAGCTACACAAAAATTAAGTATTTCACTTTCAACAATAAAGATGAATGTTAACGAAAAGAAGTTAAACCAGCTTTAAAACTTTAGTACCTTATTATTGCGCAAAATCACCTTCCTCTGATCATGATCTCCTTCCCAAAAAATTTTAGTAACTTAGTACCTTATTAAGCAAGCTTGAAATCAGAAAAAACAAAGATCATCTTCTCATTCAAGTTTTTAACAAGTTTCCTATGAAAAAACAAACATATCAAAAGAAGATAAGTCAATATTGCTTTAGATTTAACTCTTATAATATATCAATAAATAAATAAAAAAATTAATATTATAAAACATACAAATATAGAAATGTGGATAGCAACATGTTCATTTTACATTAGGTAGAAGAAAGCTCAGAAGCAAATAATGTAAAAAGGCTTAGAATTAAAGTAAAAGGAAGTAAAAACTCTCCATCCTTTTTAAGATGATAGAGCTATAGAGTGGCAAGACTAATGCTGCCTCACTTGCTGCACATTGTGAAAATTGTTGTTGTATGAGAACATTATTCAAATATTTTATTTTCTTAATTCAATATTTTATTGATTTTATATAAAATCAATAAAACAAACGTAAACTAATTGTTGAGCAAAAGTAAAAAGGACACATTATGAAGTTTTTATTTCATCTTTAAGGTATTCACATCTTTAAATCCCAAGAGAATGTTTAGCTCATAATAGAAAATAAAAAATACAAGAAGTAAAGAATGCAAGAATTCATGTTACTAATGAATAGAAAAGAGTACAAAATTTGTTCCAATGCAAATGAAGGAAGAACAGTAGCTAAAAACATAAACTAAACTACTGTAAACGTAAGAAAAGTACAAGAGAATGGAAAGAAAGAACAATACAATAAAAACTCTTCAATTCACTTCTCAATATAACTAAGTCCAAACTCTTTCGAGATGAACAATAGCAATTGTATTTGTTCCTTCGAATCAAGCACCCGAAAGAGATTTAAAAACTAAGAGAGGATCGAATCAGCAACTCTCTAAAATGTTTATAAAAATGCAAAAAAAAAAAAAAAGTAGAGTTTGTAGGCAGCTTGAGCCTAATATTCAATGCTGTGGGAGATGAAATCATCGTCTTTTATAGACTCTCAAGTGTTAAGCTTTCCATAAAAACTCCTTGCAGCTCTTTCCTAATTGGTCTGGGCAAAAATAATAGAGATTTGATTTGATTTGGGTCGAATTTGTGAAGAATCTACAAATCTTGAAAAATCTAAATTAACTTTATGCTTTTGCAGGTTGAGCTGCATCTCGGGCACAACATGGGCACATTTCTAACTCTTCTCAACTTCTCTACATTTTGTCATCTAAAAGCTTGCGACTACATCTTGGGCACATGTTTGACCGTTTTCTGCAAATGACATATAAACAAAGAATAATTCAAAGTTTGACTCCTTTTGCACATATTTACATTATTTCACTAATCAAGACACATGCATGACTTGTTTTTACATAAAATCACTCACAAAGTTATCAAATTGGCATTAAATACATTCTTTCTACTCAATATCTTAAGCTTTTTATGGCTAAATAACTTACCTAAGGGGAGTTATCACATACTTCCTATAAAAACAATAAAGAATGGCATCAAATCTTACAAATAATTCAGAAAACTAGCCAAATAAGTGTCATATAATCAACTTTTTGTGTTCTCTCAATTACTCAATCAAACAAATTCTCTCTTCGACTCAAATCATAAATTAAAAAATAGAAAGAAAAAAAAAACAAAAGGGCACACATGCGCGGGTACTATTTGAGTTTTATTTTGTATATAGATAGAATAGAAAGAAAAATATTGTTGATTAACTACTGGTAAAACCAATAATTCTTTTTTTTTTATTTAAATAGTTGACAACAACATATGACGTAGACTTATGTAGCTCTGAAAACCTAAGTTATTAGATTGTTTTAATATATTTTTTTACTTAAACTAGGAAAAACTCTTATGAAAATAGAAATATTTCGTGCGAGCTCATTGAATATTCTTGATCTTTGATTTTTTAAATGTTTCCATATAATTTTTGTGTTTATCGAAGAAAATTGGCAACAATTCCAAAATAATAGCTTCTAATGCAAATTGCATTACAAGGCACTTTGGACAGATTTTCGTTTAAGGAAAGATTAAAGAACATCAATATTGCAACAATTTTGGAAAGGATTCACCAATGATTACTCGGCCGGTTCTTTTAGAGATTTTATCCCTAAAAAAGATCTTGAAGAAACCCTAGCATAGAGGCTATAAAAGGTCATCAAATCAAGGACTCAAGAAATGAAGAATTCATCACTCTTACTTAGACATAGTTTTTTTTTTCTAGCATTCTTGATTCTTTTATTTTTGTAATCTTTTTTTATTCTTGCTACTACTTATTTGATACACCCTTATCGAAAGACTTAAGGTGTTAAGACCCAACTATCCTTAGGAAGTTGGGTTGATTGAGGAAAGTTGTGCTTCCTTACTATAACTCAGGAAGGATTTAAGAGGATGGTGGGAACCTTTTGTTTTGCAGGAAAGTTTTTTACAGAGAAACACAAAGAGAATTTTTGTTGTGTGAGAGAATCACTTCTTCAGTTTCTTCTTGTCATATAAAAAGAAGTGAAAGACAATGAGGGGAATAACTTCCCCTCACTCACATTCTCCACTCTCGTGCATAACTGTAAGGGAGTGTATTATTATTATTATTATTATTATTATTATATTTTAAAACAAATTTAATATATATATATTAATTAAAATAATAATAAATTATAATTAATTATTACATTAATTTATTTGAAATGATAATAACTAATTAATTAACAATTAATTAATCTTGAATATTATGCATCAAATACACATTTCTCTATATACTATATAGTTTTAATATGAACAACATTCACATTAATGGTACTATATAGTTTCAATATGAATCTAATTCACATTATGAATCTTATTCATATATTGTTTTCTCTTATTATGTAATTTAATTATAAATCATATTTATAACCAACTATATATAATAATATATCAACATACATGATATACTTTATATATTAATATTTATTAATATTAAATTCCCTGAATAATTTGAACAATTCAAATTATTTTCACAAAAAAAATGAATCTTATTTTATCTTTAATGATATAGCAATGTGACCTAATGGACCTACAGATTAGAAGCTCCAATGATTCGAGATTAGACTAATTAAACTCTTTAATTAATCAAATCAACATTCATTAACTGTAGGTCACTCCACTAAAGACTCATAGCTACACTCTTCACACTGTAGATATATTTCTGTGTCCATGGATGTAACCAGTCATCAATAAGTCAACCCTTTACAAACTACTCGAAATTACAGTTGGTTCAAAATTACCGTTTTACCTCTGTAATCACTTATTTCTCCTTAAGTCCCGTCGATCCTCTAATGAACAAAACTATTTATGGTCCTACCATAAACTAATCCCTCTCGGGCCAATGAGAGGGAGGAGCCCCTTGTTCAAGACTTGGAATCAACACTTAATGGAGCAATTTATCTACTTTCCCCAAAAGTGAGAAGGAGTAAACTCCATCTTGTATAGCTATGTTCTCAGCTCTCTATTTGGACAAATCCTCAAAATGGTAGGCATATTGAGTCGGCGACATAGGCTACTCTCACCTATGCAAATCAAAATATTGCCCTCATGAACAGGAGTTCATAACTTACTCAGGATTGAGATCGAGTTATTTATTGTCATCCTGTGAAATGTTATTGGATTGAGTTAAAGTGATCTAATTGTCAAATAAAACATAACTTATTTTATTGAATAAATGAATTGTGATGTACACATTACAAATTACAAGACTCCAAGAGATTTAGGGCACCAACCCCAACATCATCATGCTAAATGTTGAGTCAAAATTGTAATTGTATGAGAGGTAACAGTCTCCAACCAAAGTGTATGCACATATTTGAGTCCCTCTTTCATTCTTATTATCTCTAGTCTATTTTCACATAAACAACCATCTCCCAGCTATTTTTCTTCGGTTACTTTGCAATTGCATTCTTGAGGAAAGTCTTGTTCACATAGAAAATTCATTACAACCGTTCCCTTAAGTACTATATCTAGAGTACTTTCTGTATTACTTGCTGAAAGTGTGCACTTGCACTAAGAACCAATACCATTTTATCTTTATAGGGATACACATCTAAGGGCTACGTCTTGGTATTCTCATAAGCGTCATTAAAAAAAATTTGTCGATACAAAAAATAACTGTCGGGATAAATGTTTTCCCGACACAAGTTCTTGCGTCAATAGAAGTTGTACTTCTACCGACATATATTGAGTTTTTTTCACGAGAAATTTCTCCTAGTGACCCGAGGCCGACGTTCATGCTGACACAATTTTTATGTCCGTAAAGCTTCTATCCACTAAGTTAGAACTTATTCCGACGCTTTTTTTGCGTTAAAGAAACTCAAAAATTGCTTCCTTTTATGTTCTTTAACACCATGGTCTCTCACTCTCTTCCTAATTAAACCCTCTATATACACTATATATAAATATGAAGAACTTTCTCTTTCTATTTTCCCTTTTATTTTAAAATTCATTTTTAAGCGATTAGTTTTTACTTTTCATTTATTATTTTTTTCTTAAATTATTATTTTCATTGATCCTTATTTTGTAATTAAAAAATAATTAAATTAATGTTATGAAAAAACTCTTTCACCATACCGTCATGATGGACAAAAAAAAAAAAAAAAATTACTTGTCAAAAGTCTTTCCTAACCAATCAAATAAAATTTATAATATTAATCAATACAACTTATAATACTGAGTAGTACAAGTGGTAAGACCATGTAGATCTACTGGGAAACAAGAAGTTTAGTCTCACAAAGCCAATTCTTTAGTTAAAGTGGCGGTGGTGGTAGGGAGGGGGCGAGAGGGAGTTTGGTTTGAAATCGAAATAAGCAGCTAAAATAAAAGTGATTGATCATTCTTTGAACGTATCATAACTAGATGTTTTCAGTTAAAGAAATTGAAATCACCCAAACTGTAACAATGATCCTAGGATATTTCACTACAACAATTTTGGCTTTAGATGTCAGTTGGCATTTTATAAATGATGACAGATTGACTATGTGATGTCGGTTTTGGAAAAAGACGCCTCGTTTTTTGAAACTTTTTGTACTTTTACGAAAATTGTGTATAAGACGATGGTTTTAAACCGCCATCAATCATCTCAAATACATGGTCGACTGAACCAGTAATGTCGTGTTAATTAAGCGTCTGAAACTATTGATCAAGATTTGCATTCTGATTAAACTAAGTGTCAATTAATTAAAAATGTAGTGCATCCAAAATCAATCAAACACATGCATTAAGTTTAGAGATGTCTATGGGGCGGGGCGGGGTGGGGATGGCTTCCCCGCTTCCGTCCTCGTTCCCCATCTCATTCCCGTCCCCGCCAAATTTCCCACGGGAATCAAGGCAGGGATTCCCCGCAGGGAATATTTTCCCGTTTGATTTTTTTTAAAAAAAATCAAGTAACATAAATCACTATTATAAAAAAGTTTAAATTAAATGATTAACTTTTATATGATTAAATCTACATGAACAATTAGAATTTAAAGGGATTACTCAAAATTTTCAAGTTGAAGGAAATAATTATCTATCAAATTATTCATATATATAATCTAAATTTATTAAAATTCAAATATATCATTTTTTTACACTAATTCAAACATATTCATTATTTTGACCATTAAACAATAAATCTTGAAAACTAAATATAATACTTATAAAATAAAAATAAATAACATAACATAACATTAAATTACTATAATAAATATAGGAAAAAAGTCAAACGGGGCGCTCCACCTAAAAGGGGAATCCCCGTCCCCATGGGCCCCGTCCCCGTGGGAAAAGTGAACATCTCTAATTAAATTCTAGGGCTAAACCATGACGATTAGTTAACTGTACTACCTATTAACTACTCGATTTGTTCTTTATCTCAAAGACAACTATGTGACATCAGAAACATCATAATGTCACACACTCATGAAATGACTATTGCTACTTTGGTAACCAATACATGATGATTACATATTACATGTTAAGTTTATAGCAATAAACATGCATAAATGATTTGGTTTGTCCCTTCTAACTATTCAAACATGCTAAAGAATAAAAGCAAAAGATGGTGACGCTTGTGAGATATTAAAATATGCATTAAATTCATAATCTCATAGAATTATCAAATAGGTTCATCCAAAATTCCTTAAACTAAAACATAACTAGTCAAGAATACATATCGAAATTAGGAAGTAGTCAAGTCTCATCGACATCAAGACGAAATACAATCCAAAGAATATAATCTAAAACTAAGAAAATACTGAAAAAATACAAAGAAAAATGTAAAGAAGGCTCCACAGCCCGAATAGAACCATGCTCCTCTAAAACCTTAAAAAATAAGAAATATTTATAGAAAGTTTGATGGCGCGTGATTCTATGGCCTTTTCATCCACAAACATTTTTTTTTTCATATTTGAACTAGCGTCGCGGCGATATTTTGAATCATGCTAATGCCTTTAGCGTCGTGCCTAGTGTTGTGGCGCTAGGTCCTTAGAGGCATTTTTGTTCTCTTTTGATCCAAAATGCTCCATTTGACCCTTAAATTTGTCGTTTTGGCCTGTTTTGCACCTAAAATGTCCTAAGAGTCTCCTTTTGTTCGTTACCTTACATAAAAGTACATTTAAACATTTAAATCTTAAGAAGTAGACTCATTTAGTCCAGGAAATATGGGAGCTATCACCTCATCCATGATGGACAAACTTAAATTTTCTTTCACGCTACCTTCAAGCCTCACCCACGTTGGACAACCATAAATTGATATTTTATTTTTTACTTTTTAAAAATGCTCGAAAATTGAATTGGATATATTATAATAAATGAAAGGGATATGAAAAGGTAAAATATTAATAGTTACACTTTTATTAAATTAAAAGATATATCATGAAATTTAAAAAATAGTTTCAACTACCAAAAGCTTTGGGCCCGTTTGATAACGTTCATGTTTCCTGTTTCCTGTTTCCTGTTTATGTTTCTCATTTTTTAAGAAACCGACTTGTTTGATAACCGTTCCCGTTTCTTGTTTCTAAAATTTGAGAAACGTTTCTTAAAATTGGGTCAAATTTAGTTTCTCCCTGTTTCGTTTCTATTTTATACCATGTTGTTTCTTTTATGCATCAAAATTCATCTTTGGCTTGCTAGTAGTCATGCATGCCCATTACACCTTTCCAATTTTTGGTTGTGTGTTCAACTCCCAAAATTGACATTTTTATTTTTTTTCCTTTTATATTTTTATATTTTCTTTATTAATTTTGTTATTTACAAAATTAATTCTACTATATTTATATTTTATTTTAATTTTGAATTTTAAAATTCTCCAATATTTATATATATTTTTAATTTTCAATATGTTTATTAATTTTTTTACATTTCAAATTTCAACTCATTTTTTTTGTTTTATATTTATTTCCATCTTTTATATTGTTTATATTTTATTTATTAATTTTGCTAATTATAAAAATAAGTTTGTTATATTTATATTCTATTTTAATTTTGAGTTTAAAAATTCTCCAATAATTAGATTTATATATTATTTTAGTTTTCAATTTGTATATTAATTTGTTTTTATAATTCAACTTTTGATTATTAAAATTTGCAATATGCATGTTTATATATTATTTTAATTCTAATATTTTTAGTATATATGAAATCGAGTAGAATTTTACATTATATAAATTTTGCTAACTAAGACATTCATTTAGCTTTACTTTATATTTTTACAATCACAAAATTTACATAATAATATTTACATAATAATATAATTAAGTTGGATTTGACTCGACATCACTTAAGACAAATGACTCGAATTAGAGATGACAACGCTGATCAAACTTGGGCAATATATATGAATGATAGGACACAACTTTGTTATTATATTTAATTGTCATCGAAACTTACCTATATTAGATGACACAAACTTTTGATAATATCTTTTTATGACATATATTCTTTTTTTTATATATATATTACCCAAAAAAAAAAAAAAAAAAAAGAAATAGTTATCAAACGAGTTTTTGTTTCTGTTTTTTTTTTTCAAGAAACAGGATACAAGAATAATTATCAAACATGTTTTTGTTTCTTGTTCTCAAAAAAGAAGAAACAGGGAACAGGGAACGAGAAACAAGAAACAAGAAACAGGAAACGCGAACATTATCAAACGGGCCCTTTGTAACTCATTTTCTTATGAGTTTTATTTTGTAGCTATAGAAGAGACTTATTCTTCTTCAAGTTTCACATGATAGAAGCATGGGGTCTGTTTGATAACGTTTTCATTTCCTATTTCTTGTTTCATGTTTTTTCTTTTTTTAGAACAAGAAACAGGAATATGTTTGATAACTATTCATGTTTTCTGTTTCTTGAAAAAAAGAAACAAAAACAAAAACTTGCTTGATAATTTTTTTTTTTTTTTTTTTTGTAACAATATAATATAAAAAAAGAAGATATGTCATATATTAAACATAGAAAAAGATATTATAAAAAGTTTATGTCATTTAATATCAATAAGTCTCGATGACAACTAAATATAATAACAAAGTTGTATTCTATCCTTCATATGTTGTTCAAATTTGATCGGCATTGTCATCTCTAACTACAGCCATTTGTCTTAAATTATGTCGAGTCAAATCCAACTAAATTATATTATTATGTAATTGTCATGGTTGTAAAATATTAAAGTCAAGTTAAATGAATGTCTTAGTAAACAAAATTTATATAAATGTAAAATTCTAATCAGTTTCGAATGTACTAAAAATAATATATACATATGCATGTTCACACGAGATTTTCGAAAAAATTTAATTCGTGGAATATGAACTTTGTATTTGTATTAATTTAAGTATAGTATAGTGAGTACAATCTCTAATACATAATTCTTTGATGCTTTCTCTCAAAAAATAAATTTTGCTTCTTGGGCTTGTTGATCTTTTTGAAGGATCGGCCTTTGGGCTTGATGATCTTCTTGGATGATCGGCCTTTGGGCTTCATGATCGATTAGATCGGCCTATGGCTTGTTGCTAATTTTGGATCGGCCTTTGGCTTGTTTCTGACTTTAAGAGCTTTTAGGAGTTTTAGCCTCCTAAGTTTTTAGTCTTTAAGTGTTTATAACTTTAGAGGTTGAGAACTTTGATCTTCAGTTCTTTGGAACTTAAGAGTTTCAATCTTTAGAACTTGTGAGCTTGGGAGCTTCGGTCTTCAGATCTTGAGAGCTTTTATCTTCAGTTCTTTGGAACTTGCGAGCTTTAATCTTCAGAACTTGTGAGCTTGGGAGCTTTGGTCTTCAGATCTTGAGAGCTTTGATCTTCAGTTCTTTGAAACTTGAGAGCTGCTTCAATTATTCCCATCTTCAAGAAGTTGTAAACTTGAGATCATTTAGAGCTTCAGTCTTCTATCTTGAGGTCGATCAGAGCTTCAGAGTCTTGAAATCTTAGAGCTTCAGTCTGTAAGTTTTTAGCACTTCGTTGCCAAATGCTTCCCACCTCCTTAAATGAAGAAGAATGACCTCTATTTATAGAGGGTTTTACATGAGTTTTAGGTGGGCTTGGATCCAAGCCCAAGCCCAAAAGCAAATGGGCTTGAATTGTATTGGACTTTGGACCCGAATGAGTTTAATTACTCGGCCCGATCCAATTTATAATTTTCACATTGGACTCGGGCTTTCATTGTGATGACATGGCAAAATTTGGTTGGTCGAAATTTCTCATTCAACAATGCATATGGTAAATTGTAAATTTTAAGGTTAAAAAAATATTTAAATATACATATTGAAATTTTAAAATTTGAAACTCAAAATGATATATAAATATTCTAACTATTGGAGTATTGAAAATTCAAAACTAAATTAAAGATATAAATATGAAAAAAAATAATAAAAAAGAAAGAAAAAAAAATGAAAATAAAAAGGAATATAGCCAAATAAATATAGAAAATAAAATTTGAAAATTGAAAATCTAAATGATGCATAAATCAAATATTGAAAATTTTAAATTTTAAAATTCAAAATTAAATTAAACATATAAATATAAAAAATAAATAATTAAAGAAAAAATAAAATAAAGAAAGAAGTATAAAGAATATAGCCAATTAATATAGTAAAAAATATTAAAAAAAAAAGTTATTCTAGCAAGGAATTGCACCTTGACCCATGAAGCCAAGATGACCTGGATGCACCTCCCTACCATCAGCCTAATAGTTTCTTTGGTACATTTTAGAAACAGAATGAGCTATTGAAAATAGAACAACTTGACTACTTTTATAATTTTTTAAATTTGGCTCTATTTTTAAAAACTTTTATCAAATTTTAAGAATCGGAATCGAAAACAGTTATCAAACAAGTTAGTTTCTTAAAAAATGAGAAAAAAAAACAAAAAATAAGAAACTAAAACATTATCAAACGGGTCCATAAATTTTAATTTTTCAAGTAGTAAAGTCATACAAACGAAGGTCTGCCCTAAGAAATTTGTGTGATGCATCTTCCTTTTTTTTTTTTTTTTTTCAAACTATTATATAATTAGTATTATTTTATTTTATTTTTTAATTTTATTTATTATTTTATATTATTGCATCATCTTTCCAACAAAATATTATATGTTTATTGTTTCTTTTTATATAATTAGTATTATCTTATTTATCAAATGTATGTTTAAAATTTACATTTTATTATTTAAATTACATATATTGCAAAAAAAAAAAAAAGTATTATTGTGTTAGTTCTAATGCTAACCAATTAAGTATGTCATCCTTAATTAGAAGGTTAATATACACATCATTTTCTGCTCACCTTTTTAGATCAAATTTTATGGCTTCGAATTATTTTATCTAATTTTAAGATTACTTTTTCGTATTTTGACTCGATACATAATTAAAATTTAGGGTTTTTTTTTTTTTTTTGTATTTTTAATATGATTGAGTATTTCAAGGTAAAAATATGATAAATAAATAAATAAGAGTAAAATTACCCACTAATATTTAGAATTGACAACTGAAATAAATTTTTTTAACCTACCCTTAATTCCACTCCTACTTTGGTAGCCTCTTTAATGTTGAAGGTGTTTTTCCCCTCATTCCTTCTTTTATTATAAAGTTTTATTTAAGCTTCTTTATTCATGAAAAAATGGTTGGGTAGGCTTATAATTAAATTGTTTATGTAACCATTAAAGTTTTAGACTTTTGAACATTATTAATTATAATTAATGGAGAAAGAATGTGAAGAAAAAGTAGAATATGAAAAGCTTTAATATTAAAAGTTTTTTTTAAAAGAAAAATAAATCTAAAATTTATGATTTCATATTTTTTTTTAATGAGAAATTTTGGACCAATTACAAATTGCACGATATTTCTCAAATTAATGGTGAAATTAGAAATAATTAAATTTGGGACTAATTAAAAGTTGACATGTATCCCAAATTAAAATTAAAGATGTAAATTGATAAATTTCGATGTGACACGTGTTTTCGTCCTCACTATTGGATCAAATTAATTATTTTTTGTTCAATTAATTATTAATGTTTGAGCTAAAATTCAATTGAATAAAAAATAGACTTAATTTGGTACATAGGCCAACAAAGACCGAAATCCAATTAGTTGGGCCCAAGGGTCAAGTTCATGGACTAGTCAAACCCAAGCTCACAAGATCCGCCTGAAGAGTTCTCCTTATTCTCCCTACAATCAAAAGACTCCCAAACTATTGAAGCTAAATAACACTTGACTGAACTTTTTTGGAATACATACATCCTTACCCAACTCCAACTTCTAGAACATCTACGCGCTCCACTTCCATACATCAAGTGCACACATTCAATTTAGAGAGAATCAGATAATCAATTACTAGAGATCGAACCACATCGACATCGAATCTACATAAACACAAGTTCAACTCCACGAAACACATTTCACATAAGTTCAACTCCACGAAACACGTTTTTTCGAAAACCTCGTGCGAACAATATTTAATTTAATTTATATTTAAACTTTAAAGGTTTTGAAATTTTAACAATTTTGCCATCATCTTCCACTCTGAGTCATCCTCTCTTTTTTGGACAATTTTAATTTTTATTAAAAATAACTATTCATTATAAAGTGGTAAATTTACTTTTGAGTTTGAATTTTTTTTTCCACATAACTTTTGAGTTTTATCGTACATGGTTTAGGATCAATTTTCTAATTTAGATTTCAAAAAAGTTGTAATAAGGATGAAGTTTCAAACCTCTAACTCTTTAAAAAGCAATTAAAATCAACACAACTTACCTGTAATTGACATGTACTTTTTCTATTGAGATCGAAAGTGAAAATCTTCATATTCCAACTTGTTGTACTAAAACAAAACTTTAAGAAACATTTCTAACGTTTTTAACTAGTTATTATAAGACAATTGGCTTAAATAATTCGATATCAATCTCATTCAAATAATTCCATTTCCACAATTAATCCTATCAAATAATTAATGAAGATCAAGAAGAAGAAAATAAAAACCATAACACCTACCTACCAATTGCAATTATTCACCAAACAAACGGAAGAAAAGAGAAAAAAAAAAAAAAACAAATTTTCAAAAAGTGAAATTTATTATTATTATTTTTTATTTATTTATTTTTTGAGAATCTTCTGGTAATAGGAAAGCAATAAAAAGTAATAAAAAAAAAATGGTGCTCAAAGCCTTTGACATTTTACATACAAACTCAAATTCAATAATTTTAGAGAGAGAATTGAGAAATTTTCAAATAAGAAAACTACGTAAAAGTGCAACCATTTAATGTGAAAAGGCTTACTTTTAAGGGTGAAAGATGAATGCATATTGTTCAACTTTAGAATCATTCATTCATTTAAAATAAAGAAAAACAAAATTTTGCCTTTTTAATTTATGGGAGTAGGTTTAATTAGGTCAGTTTCTTCCCACCATGCCTTAAACAAAATTATAATTTCTATTTCTAAAATCAACTAAGTCAAACAACTCTTTTTTGGTTCAATTTATATAAACAAAAAAAAAATGAATAATTGTTTTAAATAATGAAACTGCTATAAATATTTTTAAATATAACAAAATGTTATTGTCTATCTGTGTGACACTAATAGACAGTGATAGATGATTATAGTAGTCTATCACTGTCTATCGTGACATTTTGTTATATTTGTAAATATTTTGGCTCATTTTACTATTTTTTGAAAACTGCTTAGAAAAATATGTACTCTTCATTTTTGTCATTTGCTTTAACAATATCTTTATTATTTTTCAAAAGTTGTAATATGACCATATTGACTTTCATAAATGTTTCAAAACTACTTTTCAAGTAAAAATCGTTTAGAATTTCGAATAGAAATTTAAACATCGAATAGTGGGTAATGACTTAGAATAAAAATTTGATCGTCGAGTAGTTTTAGGGTAACCACCACTTCGTTGTAGGTCTCAATTCTCATCCAAAACTCTAAAGGAATTTACTTCAAGAGTAGTTTTGAAATATTTATGAAATGATAAAGATAATATTGCAAAATTTGAAATTAAGAATAAGGGTGTGTTTGACATAAATGACAAACTTCAGGGATATTTTTCATAATTTATTATTCTTTTTATGAAAAAAATATTTATAACTTTTTTTTTATATTCGTGAATGTCTGAGCTAGCTTACGCGCATCTCGACTAATCTCACGAGACAACCCATTTGACCCTACAACAGGTGGGTTGCAACTTACCCTAGGTAGGTGGCTACCATGGATTGAACCTACAACTCCAAATATTTATATTATCTATTTTTTTCTCGTTATAAAACTTTTAGGTGCAAAATGAGCATAACTCAATCCGTATTAAACTTGTATTATCTACTTTTCTAGGTTAGATCTGTTTGATTCTTTCTCCCTGTGGGTAAAACAACGAAAAAATAACTGTACGTGGGTTGCCATTTTGCAAAACTTATTTACGTATGCTTTTTTTTAAAATAAAGATCAAGATAATTTTGGAATTTTGGAATATGAACTCATAGGATTTTAGAATAATTTGAAAATTTTTAATTTTGAGTTAAGATTTCATTTACATTATTATTGAAAACGTATTACATCTTTAATTAAAAAAATGTATTAAAAGTATATATTAGAGATGTCATTATATCAAGATGATGACATCAAGATGATATATCAAGCTTTTGAAATAAATTATATATATATAAAAAATGTTTGAAACTAATTTAATTGAAAAGGCAGAGCGAGAATATGTATGGTCAATATATATATTCTTATTTATTTGCATGCATAACAAAGTTGATAAAGAAGGTGGTGATGATCAAATTATTGTTATTATTATTGTTGTTGTTGTTGTTGTTGTTATTATTATTATTATTATTATTATTATTATTATTATTATTATTATTATTATTATTATTATTATTATTATTATTAGTCAAAGAGGAAAAAGGCACACAATGCTCATGCATTTGCAGATAGAAGAAAAATTCTTCCTCAAATATTTTATTTGCTCGAGTTCAACCTTTGTTTTTTCTTTTTTTTTTTTCTTTTTTCTTTTTTTTTTTTTTTTTTTTGTTAAAATTGTCGTTTCACTCATTTGCCTTTCCTCGCCTCATGATGTCGACATGTCGTTTATTAAATTGTTTTAGTTTAAGGTTAGTCTATTTCAATCATAGGCCCAAATCGCAAATGTAATTAGATTGCTTTTGATTACATTTACATAGAATTATGAATCGGTCACATTTTACTGTTATCGTTACCATACTGTTTGACTCTAACGGTAACGATAAAGAAATTAGTTAAATAATAATAATAATTTTCATGTAAAGAAATATAATATGTGAATATATTATCTAAATTTATAATAAAAATATTAATAGATAACAATTTTTTTAAAAAAATCAACAACTAAATTGATTTATTGAAAGTACGGGGACTAAAATTTGATAAATGAAAGTATATGGACTAAAATTGAACAAACTTAAAAGTATAGAGACTAAAATGATATTATAACCTATTTTAAATTTTTTTATGACATTTAATAAATGGAGGTAACATGAAAAATTGGTAAAAAAAATATTAGTATTAACATAGTATGAATACTAATTTCATTAATTGTTTGTCATGTCAGCATCATTTTCAAAATGAGGTAGCATCCACTACAATTAAAAGAATATTTATGAAGACAAAGTTAGAGAAAATTACTAATACTACGGGAGTATAAATGTAACGTCCCACAATTTAATTTCAAGGGTTAATAAATTATGTGTTGGAGATTTTATGGGATTTGAATTTAAACAGTATAAATTATACTTTGTTGTGGAGGATTTGAGGAATAATAGTATGGTTTGGAGAAGAAAAAGGAATAATAATATATATATATATAAATATAAATATATAGATTTATTATTATTATTTAAATATAATTTATATTATTTAAATAATAATATAAATTATTATTTATATTAATTTTAATTAATTATATAATTATTTAATTGGGCACCTCGGTATGCGTGAAACCCTTTTCTTCTTCTCTTCTTCTCCTTCTGCGCGAAGACAGCCGCTCCACCCACGATCACCGTCTGCTTGCCGTTCGCGCCGCCCAGCCGCCTCCGCCCACCGTCGCGTCGCCCAGCCGCCGCGCGCCAATCAGTCACGCCTCCACAAGCAGCCGCGCCGCCGCGTCTCGCCAGCAGCCGCCGCCGTCGCGCCTCCGCCCGGCAGCCGCGCATCGCAGCAACTTCCGTCCAGCAGCCGCGCTCGTCGCCGCCTCCGCCAGCAGCCGTCGCGCGCCAGTTGCCAGCTGCTCGTCGGTCGCCGTTGCGGTATCGTTTGGTTGTTAAATTCGGGGTAAGTTTTCTTTTGTCTGGGCCATTGACTGAAATAAATACCCAGTGAAGCTTGGTTTAAGCTTGATGTTGTTCACGCTGTTTAGGTGGGAGACTGTAGGAAAATATTTATAAGCGTCGTTGGGTTGGGTTGCAGCTCGGGGCGAGGACTGGAGTTTGGGGGAGGCTCCTACGTGGTTGTTACTGGATTTATATTATTGAGGTAAGTGATTCTACTGCTGGCAGCAGTTTCACAATATGTTGGCAATTGGCCTTCCATGGTTTATTTAGCTATTGGTATGTTTATTTTTCAGACCATTAGCATGTCTGGTTTATCTAGCTTTTATCTGCTGTTGAGATTGTACCAGTTTACCATTGCGTATGCTATGTGTGATTTAATTTGATGCCAATGTCGTAGTCCCATGCTATATTATTAGGTGAACTATCGGGTTCACCTTCAGTGTTGACGGTGTGCCATCAGGCCACTAGACCTGTGGACTGACGGGTTCTCATCAGGTTCACCCCCAGTTTTGACGGTGTGCCATCAGGCCACTAGACATGTGTGGACCGACGGGTTCACCTCCATGTTCACTTGTGTGGGTCATCAGGCCTACACCACAGTATTGACGGCGTGCCCTTAGGCCGCTAGGCGTGGTGACGGGGCACTTGGCCTACATGTCTAGGAATCCCAGCAGTGGGATTACTTACTGAGTTTTATACTCACTCAGTTGATATTTCATGTTTTCAGGTAAAGCTAGGAACGGACCGGCGGGCGACAAACAGAATCCATGACCGGCCAAATAGGGACACGAGAGAGCTTCTGCATTTCCATTATTTATGATATTTGTTTTTTTTTCCATTTAAATAAGTTGTCCAGCTAGCTTCGTGAAGAATTATTTCTTTTATTCTTTTTATTCGTTAACTATGTTTTGGGTACCCCGAGTCAAGAATTTCAGCTATTTAAATTTAATAAAATTATTTGTTTGATAAATCTCTTTTATTTTAGTCAAGTATGTTAAAGGAGTCGTTTTGAAACGTGTGCATGCATGAGGTAGCGATTCTTAGAAAGTCGGGTCGTTACAATAAAAAAATTCTTGTACTCCTTCCATTTATTGTGTGTCACGTCAAATGCTTTTACAAATAGAGTTTGACTCACTAACATTAATATGGGTTAACTAATATTTATGAAGGCAAATTTATAGTGTGAACAAATGAAGCATGGTACTTCCGTAATACTTATAGAAAAATTTTCACAAAATTATAATGTAGACAAAGAGAGTATAATACTTCTATTGTTATTATACTAGAAAATTTTTCATAAAATAAAAATTCATACTCCGGTAATACTAAAAAAATTTCCTTCTAATTTTTTATGATTAGACAATGAGATGGCATCTCATTTCCTTGGAAATTGTTATATACTACGATAGTACGAAATTTTTTTCATACTCCCCTCATTTATTTTGTGTCACACAACATGTTCTTAAAAATAAAGTAGGGTCCACTTACGTTTATGAGGACAAATTTATAATGTGAACAAATGAAAAACATAGTACTTTTGTAATACTAGAAAAATTTCCACAAAATTATAATGTAGGCAAAGAGATTATCATACTTCCATTATTATTGTATCTAGAAAAATTTTCAAAAAAAAAAATTTCATAGTTGAATTTTTTATTTTTCCTTCTAATTCTTTGTGATTAGACAATGAGATGATGTTTTATTTCCCAGGAAATTTTCCTACACTACGAGAGTATGAAAAAAAAAATTTCATACTTCCTTCATTTATTGTGTGTCACGTCATTATGTTCTTAAAAATAAAGTAGGATTCATTTGCCTCTCTTCTTTTGCTGCTACTTGTTGTCAACGTCTTAATATATAATTACACCTATAGTCATACAAAAGATTTTCCTTTTATCTACTTTCCCTCAAACCAGCCATATATTATTTCTCAAGAGTGGATCCATAAGTCATGTCTCTAAAATTATTGGTTTTTCACATATAACGGTTGAGTCAATATTGACAAGTAAAAAAGAAGTATTTTTCAAAAGAAAGAAACTTGGGTGCAACTTGAAGATGTGCCATGTGACACAATTTCTTTTTAAAAAAAAAATTGAATTTTAAAAATTTTTACGTAGTTAAAAAATGGGAAGCATTGGATTAGGTGCAACCTCATTGTCCTTTTAAAAAAAAAAAAGTCATTTTCATTTAAACACTTTTGATAAAAAAGAAAACAATTTAAAATAAAATCATTCTTGTGTTTGGTTACACTTTCTTAAAAGTGTTTTTATATTTAAATTTGTTTTGTTTGCTATTTACTAAAAATGTTTGCATTAAAATCACGAATACTGCAACAGGCGACTATTAAACACTATGAATTAATAATTTAAAAACGCATTCATTGGCAAAATTTTGTTTTAGCATGTGACAAGATCTAATTGGTCATTAAAGTTAGTCGCTAGGAGATAATCGATGCAGTTGGTTGAAAGAGTCGGTCACTAGAGTTGGACGTTGGATGTGGTCATTAATTGGAGTTGGTGGCCGAAGGGGGTCGTTGGTCATCGAAGGTGCTCTTGTGGTGGTTGTCTTCAGAATTGGTGGTGGTGGTTGCCAGAGGTGGCCGTCAGAGTTGGTTATCGTGGTGGTCACTGAAGTTGTTCGTTAGAGTTGGTCACTGTTGGTGGTCGCTGAAGTTGGTGATGGTGGTCTCCGGAAGTGGGCTGCTGGAGCGATCATCGGAGTTGTGTTGGTGGACATTCGGAGGTGGCTGTCAAAGTTGGACATGGGAGTAGGTTGTCGATAGTAATCGCTAGAAGTGGCCAGTGGAGGGCGATGGTAACCGATGACAACCATAGTGGAAGTGAGGTAGAGGATCGATGAGAGTATTTTGGTAATTTTATGTATTATACAAAATTAAGGAGAGATTAACTATTAAACACTAAAAAATATTTTCTCTAAACATTGATTTCAAGTGTTTTTCTCAAATCAACTTATATTTTCAAAAGCTACTAGGAGTGGTTATCAAACACTCAAACTATTTCCAAAAGAACTTTTTTTTATAAAAAATTAAATACTTAAAATGTTAAACTCAACACACCCTTAATTGCAAAGTGTATCGATGAAATTGGTGAAATGATTAAAAGGATATATGATATGATTTCAATAATACCAAATTTCATTTTAAACCTCAAAATGTTTCACAAGAATATTTATACATCTATCATAGAATTTAGGGCAAATATGAATTTATACTCCTGAACTTTAGGGGTTATATCAATTTAACCCTAAATTAATAATTGTATCAATCTAAACCCTGAACTTTAGGGTTTGTATCAATTTAAACCTCAAACTAATAATTGTATCAATTTAAATCATTAACTTTCATAAGTATATCAATTTAAACCCTAAACTTTCATAAGTGAATCAATATATACCTTTCTTTAGAATTAGTTTGAAAAATAGCATGCAAAATATTTAATTTTTTTTCAATTATTACTTATAAATTGATTTAAAACCTTTATTAGGATTATATTTGAAAATCATCAATGCATAAATTCTTATACATGTGTAGATTTCTATAAATGTCGATTTAACAAAATAGACAATTATAATTTGAATGGAAAATATTCAAATAAATCTTAGTTTAGAGTTTAAATTGATTCACTTCAGTAAGTTTAGAGGTTTAATTGATAAAATTACTCTTAAAAATTGATAAAATTACTAAGTCTAACATGATGTTTAACTAAATAAAACATAATGGAGGGTTTAAACTGAATACTTATGAAAGTTTAGAGTTTAAATTGATACAATTATTTGTTTAAGGTTTAAATTGATACAATCCAAAATTAAAGGTATAAATTTATATTTGCCATAAAATTATAAATTAAAAAACTATTTGACTTCTCATCTAAAAATAAAATCTTTACCTTTTAAGTTGGAAGATCCTTCAATCCACAGGGCAAAGACTGGACTTCATTGACTGAAATTTCATTTCTCTTGTACTATATTCATTATATCTTATCTTTTAACTTGTTTTTTGGGTGCAAAATTAAATCATAGATCTAATTATTTATTAATTCCCATTAATATATATTACTTTTTTTAATCATTAGGTAAGATTTTTGGTTCTTATCAAATAAAAATATATTAATTGAGGATTTGTTATATTATAAAAATCAACACGACAATTGACTAAAAATTAAAGATCGACTCTATTTTCACTTTATTGAAAAAAAATCATCAATTTGACAAAGTAAACACAAATGTGGAAATTAAATTATAAACATTTTATTTTCTCATTTTCAAATATAGACTATTACTTAATTATAGCATATCTCATATATCTACCTCTAGAGATTACACCTTTGAATTCTTCAATATTTATTTATATGATGTTGAATGCTTATTTTATAAACTTATGCAAGTGTTCCTATATATATCAATCACGTTAATAGCAAAACGTAAAACTATTTGGAAATATAGTGAAATCTAAATCAATCCTATTTAAAAAAGTTGAAAAGGTCCATCATTTCATTGTAAATCGTAAAAAGGCTCATCAAGTGATTGAAATCTATCTGTTATAGACTTTTAATTATCAGTGATACAATATCACAATTAGAAACCGACTAGTGATAGAAGCTTATCGCTTATAGACCTTTACTTTTCATAGAATCTTCTATCAATATCTGTCGCTGGTAGATTTTTATTATTGATTGTTTAGTTCAATCATAGACTTATCCGAACTATAAGTTTGTATTGATGTCTATTAATGTTTAGCTATCATGGATAGACTTGTATGATTGATATAATTATGTATGTATTGAAGTTTAAAAGTGACCATTACTAATTGGCTTCTATTATTGATAGTTTAATTCAATTATAGACTTGTATTTGTTGTTAGAACTATGTTTGTATTGAAGTTTATTAATGTCTATCATTGATAGTCTTGTATTGTTAATAGAAATAGAATTATATATGTATTAAAGCATTAGTGACCATCACTAATAAACTTCTAGTATTGATAATTTAATTCAATCATATACTTGTATTGTTATTAATTAGAAGTATGTTTTTGTACTGAGGTCAACTAATGTTTATCAATCACTATCACTTATAGGCTTCTATTATTGATAGTATATAGTTTAGTTCAATTATAGACTTGTATTTTATTAGAATTATAGTTGTAATAAACTCTATCGATATCAATAATTTATAGGCTTGTAATGTTGATAGAATTATATATATATATATATATATATATATATATATATTAAAGTTTATTAGTGACTGTGACTTATGAAATTATGTTTTTGTAAAGTTAGTGACTATCACTATAACAATAATGAAGAAAATTATTGACTTCTTTTAATATTAGAGACTGCCACTAAAGGCTAAAAACTCTCACTTGTGGACTTCTACCATAGACATTAACGGACTTCTTTTAAATAAGAGTAAAATGGGATTAAAAAAAGTTATCATTTGCTAGATTTGGGAGATGTGCAAAAATCATATATATAATTTACTATATTTGCAAAATCTTTATAAAACATTGTTATCAATTGAATTTTTCAAAAAAATAAAGAATCTTTTTTTCATAAATGATGTGACTTTGAATATTTATTAAACAATTAACAGAAAAATAATTTGAATCTAGAATGAAGACGATTGATTTTTTTTAAGTTTACTAATTAAAATATGGATATTTGAAAATTCAAAAACTTTTTTCTTTAAGCAAACAAAACATACCAACAATAACTGTGAAACAAACAAAACGAAATATCCCCTTAACAAGAGGGGCATAACACAATTTGAAGAAACAAAAATCATTCGAGATCAATGAGCAACCTTGGGAGGAGAGCCTAAAACTGCCATAGCACGAGCGTATTTGTTATCCTATTAACGGGTGTGACAAAGATGAACACTATTAACAATATCTCTAACAAAAATAATGTCTTCAATGATGACCCCGATCTAGGAGTTTATCGGCCCGGTCCTTAGAGAACCAAAGTCAGGCACCCTTTCCTAAATCAAATCTCAATTCTCAGATTCCAAAGACTCCAAAGGATGACTAACACTCTATCCAGCTTCATCCCCAAACACAAAGAATTGCAGATAATTCGAATACTTACGGTAGACCACATGCCCCCTACCAACACCAAACGAGCCAACATAAGATGGAAGAAACTAGTCCTAGATATTCTTTGAGAACTTACACTCCCACAAGATGTGACATGTCCTCTCCAAATGAGTTCTGCTGGGGTTCTAAAGACTAGAAATCACAAATTATTATGTTTAGATTCAAGAGTTTGAGAGCATGGATTTCTGAATGTTGTGTTTTGGGTGCAAGTTTCTAATGTCTGGATTTAGGTATATATTTTTTTTCCTTTTCTAGTGATTACTTTGTCAACTATATAACATGATCTTGTGTACCTAGATCAATTTTTATGAAAAAATTGAATGAAAATAACCTACTCATTTTAAAATTAAATTTATATAAACTATGAACTTTGGACCCCTAATTTAATTCCTTTACTCTATTAATTTTCAGGATAATGTAAGAATTATAATAAGAGAAATTCTTATAGATAGAAAAAATGTCAAACTATTTACAGAAAATAGCAAAAAAAACACTGATAGACATTGATAGACTTCTATCAGCATCTATCAGTGATAGACTTCTATCATTTCTATTACTGATAGACCCTGATAGACTTCTATCAGCGTCTATCACAACTATCTAAAAATTTTGCTATTTTGTGTAAATAGTTTCCCTTATTTTTCTATTTTTAAAAATCTCCCTTATAATAATTTAGGGCATGTTTGGAAGTTATTTAAAATGACTAAAATCACTTTTTTCATTTTCAAAATTACCGTGAAATATATTTTTAATCCTTCAAAACTAATTTTGATAATTGAAAATTGCATTTAAAAGTGTAAAATTGAAAATTAAATTAATTTTGAGTGATCAAAGTGTGTTTTTGAGTGGTTTTAAAAATGACAAAAGTGATTTTAACGATTTAAAAATCACTCCCAAACATGTCCTTAGTTTTTTTAAAAAACAAATTTAGCTTTTGATAGCAAAGTAATAAAGTTTTGAATTTTAATTATATAACTAATTTATAACTCATTTAGTTTTGCTTTAATTCCTAATTCATCTCCTATAACAAATTTAGGTCTTGATAACAAAAGAATAAAGTTTGAATATACTAAGAAATTTAGTTTTGCCATACCTTTCTAATTTATCTTTTTTTTTTTTTTTTTTTTTTTTTTGTCATGAAATGAATTTTAATTTGAGATTTGCATTTAATAGCATTTTTTTTTAATTCTTTAGTCAATTTTGTATTTAATCTATTCATTTTCTATTTCTTTTTTTTTTTTCATCTCCTCCTATATTTTTTTCTTCAACATCAGTGATAGTCACTGTCGCATGTCCCCGTTGGTGACCGTCTCCCTCCATTTATTACTTTTTCTTTTTCTTCTTCTTTATTCTCCTTTTCCTTTTTTTTCTCTCATTTCTTCTTCTCATTTCTCTCATTGTCCTTATATTTACAGTAAATAAAAATAATACAAAATAAATATAAACGAGGGAGTTTGTTTCTTTTTTATATAAAAATGAAAAAGAAGGCGAAAGGAAGTAGAAATCAAAGGAAATGGGAAAGAAGAAGAATGAGGAAAGAAAAAAATAGATGCCGATGGTCATGAGCAGCCAACCACCACTAATGAGAGGTAAGAGATGAAGGCAATGGATGTAGGCAAATTTAATATCATATCATCTAACACGCTCCCTCACTTGTCAGTTGAAATATGAAGAAGATCCAACAAGTGAAAATCAATATTAATCGAGGAGAAAATAACACATGCTCTAATATCTTCTTAAATCATTGATTGACCAAAAAATTAACGATGATAGGTAAAGACCAATTTAATATCATATCATCTAACAGTTTCGGTTTCAGTGTCCCCTTAATTTAAACTAAAAAAACCACGTTGGAAAAAGGAAAAAAAAGAAAAGAAAAAGTAATGATAGGATGGTAGAGACAAATCCGTTGAGTAGAGAAAGAAGTCTACAATTGCTAATTAGATTAGAAATCAGTAATGATGATGATGATGATGAAATAATAATAATAATAATAATAATAATAATAATAATAATAATAATAATAATAATAGATTTTAGTGCAAAGCAGTGGGCCATACTCACTACATCCTAATGAAAAACACATTTGTTTAAAAACCACGTATCGTCTTTTGCCACGCGCCATGGAAAACATGTACACGCTTCTTTTGTTCTATGCTAATTTTTCAAAATTTGTTAGCTCATATTTACTTTTTTTCTTTTTTTCTTTTTTTGCTTTTTTGAAGGTTCTTTTTCGTTTAAAAAATTATTATAAATAAAAAAGGGGTCTTTTCACAAATAGAAAAAAAAAACAAAACTAATTACATATAAAAAAAAGTGGGAATAAAAAAGCATGAGATGTACTTTTTTTTATATGTGTAATTAGTTTTATTTTTTTCTATACACAACAATTTTCTTAAAAAAAATCAAGCTATTTATAAATATAGAAAAATTTTACTAATTATCTGCGAATAGAAGTTTATCGCGGTCTATGATTCAAGCGATAGAAGTCTATTGTCATCTATCGTTGATAGACAATAAAAATTTTTTATATTTGTAAATAATTTGACCCATTTTTTTATATTTAAAAATAGTTTTTTTTTCTACTAACTTTATTTATTGTTCATTTTTTATTTCAATTTACATGAATAATTAATTTATACTCAAATATATAAGAAAACAACATAAAATCGACTGCCAACTTATTCCTACGTTTAATTAAATTGTCTACAAAAGTTATTCCACTTAATTATTAAATAAGATTTCTACCGAACAAAGTTGTTATATATATAATATAGTAAAAACTGTAAATTTAGAAATGGTATTTTTCGATTTACAAATATTGCAAAAATATATATATATATATATATATATATATATATATATATATATATATATATATATATATATATCAATGGGAGCATTTTCCTTTTCTATTATTCCAATTTTACCTTTTGTGGTACATCAGTATGTATATCAGTAGTATATTTGATATACTTTAAGTTTGGTATATCGTGGTATATCAGCCAAATGATACATTTTATATTTAGCAAATCAGTCAGTTACACAATTGATAAACCAAATTTACCGTCCATTATTATGCCAAATTTATTAATCAACAATTGCTCATGCATGTGTTATTATTGTGGACTTAATTTGATTCTTTATTCATATATTTCAAAGTATTATTTTTATAGTTATTCATCATCATAAATTTATATTGGTTCAATTCGTTCGGTTGGTAACCATTCTGAATTTATGTTAATAAACTATTGATACACCAATCTTACACTTGAGATTGAATTTTGAACGAGTGGTTATCTACTGTTAATATATTGAAATAAATATATTTTTCATAAATACTGATATATTAATGATACACCAATATTATACTTGAAATGATTTTCAAATTGAGATTGATTTAGAATGAATGTAATTGATATACTATTGGTACACTAATACAGAGGTTAGGGGCGGCACGTGCCCCTCATGACATTTTACATATATGTATTTTTTTTTTAAATATAAAAATTTGTAATTATAGTTTAAATATATATAAATGTTGCCTTCCCTCAAAGAGTAAAGAATGATTATTTGCTTTAGTGTTTAGGATAGCTTACCTCATCAATGAGATACAAGGTTCGAGATCGGTGGGTAACGCTAATTCTTAACTTTTTTTTAGTTACTTTTATTGTTTAAATTTTTCAAAATTGTTGTAAAACAAGAGAATAAAAAATAAAATAGAGAGAAGAGAAAATAATAAAGTAGAGAGTGAATGTATTATCTATACAATTGTGTATGTCAAAGGTCCCAATGACCACTATTTATAGAGTTTACAATATATGGAAAAGTTAAATATAAAGAGAAGATATTTGGAAATAATATTTTGTGATATATAATATTCTATGGACATATATATCTAACTCAAATATTTATAACACTCTCCATTGATGTCCATAGTGTATAAAATATGTCTCATTAAACCTTACTAAGAAAACCTAGTGGGATAAAAATCTAGTAAAGAAAAAAGAGTACATTATTCATATACTTTAATAACTGCCTCATTAAAAACATTGCTAGGAAAATCTCATGGACAACACCATAGTCAAGGGAAAAAGAGTTGTTGAATGAGAAATTTCGGTCGACCAAATTTCGCCATGTCATCACAATGAAAGCCCGAACCCAATGTGAAAATTATAAATTAGATCGGGCCGAGTAATTAAAATCATTCGAGTCCAAAGTCCAATACAGTTCAAGTCCATTATAAAATTTTGGGCCAAAGAAAATATTGGGCTCAAGCCCAAGCCCACAAGCAAATGGGCCCAAGCCCACCTAAAGCCCATGGAAAACCTCTATAAATATGGGCCTTAGTCCTTCATTTGAAGGGGTTGGAAGCATTTGACAACGAAGTGCTGAAGACTTGCAGACTGAAGCTCTGAAGATTTCAAGACTCTGAAGCTCTGGTCGACCTCAAGATAGAAGACTGAAGCTCTAAGCGATCTCAAGTTTGCAACTTCCTGAAGATGGGAATAGTTGAATGTTGCAACTCTCAAGTTCCAAAGAACTGAAGATCAAAGCTCTTAAGATCTGAAGACCGAAGCTCCCAAGCTCACAAGTTCTGAAGATTGAAGCTCTTAAGTTCCAAAGAACTGAAGATCAAATTAGCTTTCAAGATCTGAAGACCGAGGCTCCCAAGCTCACAAGTTCTGAAGATTGAAGCTTTTAGATTCCAAAGAACTGAAGATCAAAGCTCTCAAGATCTGAAGACCGAAGCTCCCAAGCTCACAAGTTCTAAAGATTGAAGCTCTCAAGTTTCAAAGAACTGAACATTAAAGTTCTCAACCTCTAAAGTTCTAAAGACTTGAAGATTGAAAACTTAGGAGGCTAAAACTCCTAAAAGTTCTTAAAGTCAGAAACAAGCCAGAGGCCGATCCAAGCTAATCAACAAGACATAGGCCGATCTAAGTCGATCATCAAGCCCAAAGGCCGATCATCCAAGAAGATCATCAAGCCTAAAAAGGTCGATCATCCAAGAAGATCATCAAGCCTAAAAGGCCGATCATCCAAGAAGATCTTCAAGCCCAAAGGCCGATCATCTAAGAAGATCAACAAGCCCAAAGGCCGATCATCCAAGAAGATCATTAAGTCTAAAGACCGATCATCTAAGAAGATCAACAAGCCCATAGGCTGATCATCTAAGTAAATCAACAAGCCTAAGAATCAAAGTTTACTTTTCGAGAGAAAGAATCAAAGGATTATGTATTAGAGATTGTACTCACTATATTACACTGAAATTAATACAAATACAAAGTTCAAATTCCATGAATCAAATTTCTTCGGAAATCTCGTGCGAACAGATTGGCACGCCCGGTGGGACCTCTCTACCTTTCATCTCTTTCTCTCACATAAGATCGAATGGCATCAAAAGACAACGCTTTCAAAATCTCAAGTGACGCTTACATGGGGCCAATTACTCGTGATCGCTCCAAGGAAATTCAACAATCTGACAAGCAACCAACCTTTGAGATCGCGAGGAATATGTGGGAGCGAATCTCTAAGGACCCAAAAGTTGGGGTCATCGTCAAAGAAAATCCTACAATGGACAAACACACCTCATCTTCTGAGCAATCATACAAAGAAGCATCAGAACCCAATATAATGTCAGTCATGATGGCAGGCGTGGGTACAAGTGAAGAAAGGATAACTGAACTAGAAAAGAAGGTGAGCATGCTGATGAAGGCAATCGAAGAGAGAGATTATGAAATCGCCTCTTTAAAGAATCACATCGAGAGCCTTGATGCTGCTGAGTCAAGCCAGACACCTGTTGTCAAGAATAATGATAAAGGAAAAATAGTCTTGCAAGAAAGCCAACAACATTCAACTTCAATTGCTTCGTTGTCTATCCAACAATTACAAGATATGATCACAAACACCATCAGAGCTCAATATGGCAGTCCTTCTCAAAGTTCTCTTTTGTATTCTAAACCGGATACCAACCGGATACCAACCACCTAAGTTTCAGCAATTTGATGGGAAGGGCAACCCAAAGCAACACGTCGCTCATTTCATCGAAACATGTGAAAATGCCGGTACGCGAGGGGACTTATTGGTCAAACAGTTCATTCGAACGTTGAAAGGAAATGCTTTTGACTGGTATACTGACCTAGAGTCTGAGTCAATTGACAGCTTGGAACAACTCGAAAGAGAGTTCCTAAATCGCTTCTACAGCACAAGACGAATAGTCAATATGTTCGAGCTTACCAACACCAAGCAACGAAAAGGTGAACTTGTCATCGACTATATAAATCGTTGGAGAGCCGTAAGTTTGGACTGCAAAGACCGTCTCACTGAACTATCTGCCGTTGAGATGTGCATTCAAGGCATGTATTGAGGACTTCTTTATATTCTCTAAGGTATAAAGCCTCACACTTTTGAAGAACTAGCGACTCGCGCCCACGATATGGAGCTAAGTATTGCTAGTCGAGGAGACAAAAACAAGTCCCTAATGTAAATAATGAAGAAAAGTATATCGACGTGACTATAGAAGAGTCTATGGTTGTCAATTCAACCCCTCTTAAGTCATCCTTCAAAGGAAAAGATAAAAAAACTAAAAAACGACAAGAACATGAAAGGCATCGTCTAACTTTGAAAAAAATGCAAGAAAAAGTTTATCCTTTTCCTTATTTGAACATTCCTGATATGTTAGAATAACTACTAAAAGCACAAATGATTCAACTTCCTGAGTCTAAACGACCAAAGGAAATGCAAAAAGTCGGTGATCCAAACTATTGTAAGTATCATCGAGTCATCAGTCACCCAGTGGAAAAATGCTTTGTTTTAAAAGAGCTAATTCTAAGATTAGCTCGAGAAGGAAATATTGAGCTAGATTTTGATGAAGCAGCTCAATCAAATCATATTGCAATAAAAACAAGTAGATGCAGTCAAATATGCTCTAGCCAACTTCATCATCAAAAAGTGTGCCTACTTCAATTTGGAACGTTGGAACCAATATTTATTCAGTTTCAGCATGAGGTGCCAGAAAATAAATCCAAAGACATGATCAAAGGTATCACTGCTGAAGATAATACTTTTGAAACTTGTTAACAAGAACAAGAGCAATATCTTGTTGAAAAGAAATGTTGCTCATTGAAGCTAAAACATGAAATGAGGAATGATGCAAATTTTTCTCAACGTCGCCAATTGATAACGTCAAAGGAGCTCTTCTCTAGGAAATGTCTTCTTATGAAGGAGGATGAAGACTCCACAAGTTCATATTATATAAACGTCGAAGAAGTTGACGATTCAAAAGAAATCAAGCAAAGAACTTCTGTCTTCGATCGTATTAAGCCTTCAACTACTCGATCTTCAGTCTTCCAAAGATTAAGTATGGCCACGATAGAAGAAGAAAACCAATGTTCAATGTCTACTTCCACTCGAACTTCAGCCTTCAAAAGGTTGAATATCTCCACATCAAAGAAAGATCAACCTTCGACATCTGCTTTTGATAGTCTCAAAGTAACAAACGATCAACATGAAAGAAAGATGAAAATTTTGAAGAAAAAACCATTTCGTGAAGCAAACAATGATGAGAAAATTCATTGTCTTGTCCCTTCACGCATGAAGAGGAAGTTATCTGTTGTCATAAGTACAGAAAGTTCCTTGATGGTGAAGCCAAAACTCATCATATTGACTAATCCTACAAATGAAGAGGATCAAAGTCATGATGAAAATAAAAGCTTCTGAAATATAAATGTAACAACTCCTTAACGCAAGAGTATAAACTGCATGTTGCTCCTGGCCCGCATGAGCTTAAAAGGTGAACGGCCTAAAAAATAATTGAACTACGTTATGACTTGACCCCTTCCTTCAAGGGTACGTAGGCAACTTAAAAAAATTAAGTGCAGTCAATTAAATATTGTCACAAAAGTTTGGGTGGCACAACCACCTAAATATGTCTCTACAAAATTTATATTGTTCATCCTCATGGAATAATGATACCCCAAATTGCAGACGTATCTCTATTGGGGGGCAACGTAACACATTGGGGGCAGAGCGAAAAATTCAAGATGTTCATCCTCAACAGGCAGGTGATCCAATAAATTGAAGATGCACTCTACTTTGCATAAAACTATACAAATTGGATGCATACAAAAAGTTCTTCCTTGAAAAAAAAAATTCAATCTTTCTTCACTTTCTTAAATAAAGAAGCTTCAAGTAGTGGGGTAATTTGCTTCAAGTTCAAGGCTTCGCTCACCTGAAGTGGCATTTTATCTTCAATGTCTAGTCTGGTTGGCTTCACGTGCTCAAGAATAGAGGCTTTGACAATGATATAACTTCGACAATGAAGTAGCTTTAAAATCATGATTCTTCATTTCTAAGTTTAGAGGCTTGCTTCATCTTTCGAAGTGTGCACTTCATCTCCAAATAAATATTGTGATGGCATGGCTTTGCTTCATCTCCAAATAAATATTGTGATGGCATGGCTTCGCTTCATCTCCAAAATAAATATTGTGATGGCGTGGCTTCGCTTCATCTCCAAAATAAATATTGTGATGGCGTGGCTTCGCTTCATCTCCAAAATAAATATTGTGATGGCGTGGCTTCGCTTCATCTCCAAAATAAATATTGTGATGGCATGACTTCGCTTCATCTCCAAAATAAATATTGTGATGGCATGACTTCGCTTAAATATTGTGATGGCATGGCTTCGCTTAAATATTGTGATGGCATGGCTTCGCTTTATCTCCAAATAAATATTCTGATGGCATGGCTTCGCTTCATCTCTAAATAAATATTGTGATGGCATGGCTTCGCTTTATCTCTAATGACATGGTTCGCTTTATCTCTAGAATAAAATATTGAATAAAATATTGCAATGGTTGCGTGAAATAAAATATTGCGATGGCTGCGTGATGACATGACTTCGCAGCTTCATCCCAAAATAAAATATTATTATAATATTGTGATGGCAACATGGCTTCAATTCATCTCCAAAACATCAAAAATATTGTGGGGCACAAGTTGCGCATTGTTCAGCCTTGAAAAAAATTATTAAAAAAAGAGTTAGAAAAAAAAAGAAGAAATCAAAATAAAAAAAAGAGAAGAAAATACATGTAAAGAAAAAAAAGAAAAGGAAAAAATAAAGATTTTTTTTTCTCCATCCAATTGTCCCATCCCATTTTTTTTTCCTTTTCCCACACATGGCAACAGTTTTCTGCAGAGAATGAAAATTTGGGAGAAAAAAAGGAAAAAGATTACTAAGAAAGAAAAATGGTGGAACTGAATATGGAGAGCTACTCCACCTCCCTCTATTTATAGGAAAAATATCAAATCCCAACAAACTAATAAATCTCAAACTTTGTTGAGATTTGGGCAATCAAGATGAGAATGTGAGAAAAAAAAAATCAAATCTCCAAATTTATCTAAATTCAGTTTGAATCTCACTTTTACTCCAACTCAACATTGAAATAAGCCTAATATTTATTTTATACTCGAGGAGAATTCAAAATCCGTTATGTGCAACCAAAATTTAAATTACTCTAGCAGTAGACCACAAATTCTAATACTCCAAATGCTGAGGAAAAGTTCAGATTTCTAATTGAAATTGAAGTCAAAATTCAGTTGAAATCCCAATTCATCTCCAAATTCAAGTTTAAGTTGAGTAAAATTCAAATGTTTAAAATTGGAGAAACCTCAAGTTATCCCATCTCAAAATTTTGTAATCACAAATTCTACTCCAAATTATCAAAATTGGAGCAAAGTACAAATTAAATCAAAGTCAAAATTGGAGTGAAATTTTCATTTTACCTCAAAATTTGAGTATATTCCTAGGTGGATAGTTTAATTCAAATTCAAACCAAATTTTTGGGTTGAATTCAAATCATATTCAAAATCAAATCTTTCTCAAGTTAAAATTTGACATATTCCAAATTTTATGTCAAATTCAATTTAGAATGAAACAAAAATATTATTTCAAATTCAAGCCAATATTTGGGTAACGATCCAAAATTTACCCCAATGTCAAAACCTTGGTGTAATTCAAGTGTTGCTTCAAATTAAAATATGGGCGCACTCCAAAATTCTCCAAATCGAAGTTGGAGTGAAATTCTACTAAAAATTTGGATCAAGAATGAAGCATAATCCAAATTTTATCCCAAAATTCAAATTATCTAAGTACGGATCTTTACAACTTTATCTCAAATTAAAATTTGGCCATATTCCAAAATTTATCCCAAATTCCAATCAAACTTATGTACCAAATTCATAATTTGATTAAATTGACACGAAAAATAGAGTCAAATCAAGAACATATAACTTGCATTTTGATTCCAACTTCATCGTTTTCGAGATTCACCAACCGTATAGACGTGCATAAATCTCGAAAAGGGGCATTTATTGAATGAAAAATTTCGGCCAACCAAATTTTGCCACGTCATCACAATGAAAGCTCGAACCCAATGTGAAAATTGTAAATTGGATCGGGCCGAGTAATTCAAATCATTCGAGTCAAAAGTCCAATACAGTTCAAACCCATTATAAAATTTTGGGCCAAAGAAAATATTGGGCCCAAGCCCAAGCCCACAAGCAAATGGGTCCAAGCCCACCTAAAGCCCATGGAAAACCTCTATAAATATGGGCCTTAGTCTTTCATTTGAAGGGGTTGGAAGCATTTGACAACGAAGTGCTGAAGACTTGCAGACTGAAGCTCTGAAGATTTCAAGACTCTGAAGCTCTGGTCGACCTCAAGATAGAAGACTGAAGCTCTAAGCGATCTCAAGTTTGTAACTTCCTGAAGATGGGAATAGTTGAATGTTGCAGCTCTCAAGTTCCAAAGAACTGGAGATGAAAGCTCTTAAGATCTGAAGACCAAAGCTCCCAAGCTCACAAGTTCTGAAGATTGAAGCCCTCAAGTTCCAAAGAACTGAAGATCAAATTAGCTCTCAAGATCTGAAGACCGAAGCTCCCAAGCTCACAAGTTCTGAAGATTGAAGCTCTTAAATTCCAAAGAACTGAAGATCAAAGCTCTCAAGATCTGAAGACCGAAGCTCCCAAGCTCACAAGTTCTAAAGATTGAAGCTCTCAAGTTTCAAAGAATTGAAGATCAAAGTTCTCAACCTCTAAAGTTCTAAAGACTTGAAGATTGAAAACTTAGGAGGCTAAAACTCCTAAAAGCTCTTAAAGTCAGAAACAAGCCAGAGGCCGATCCAAGCTGATCAACAAGACATAGGCCGATCTAAGTCGATCATCAAGCCCAAAGACCGATCATCCAAGAAGATCATCAAACCTAAAAAGGTCGATCATCCAAGAAGATCATCAAGCCTAAAAGGCCGATCATCCAAGAAGATCAACAAGCCCAAAGGCCGATCATCCAAGAAGATCAGTAAGTCTAAAGACCGATCATCTAAGAAGATCAACAAGCCCATAGGCCGATCATCTAAGTAAATCAACAAGCCTAAGAATCAAAGTTTACTTTTCAAGAGAAAGAATAAAAGGATTATGTATTAGAGAATGTACTCACTATATTACACTAAAATTAATACAAATACAAAATTCAAATTCCACGAATCAAATTTCTTCGAAAATCTCGTGTGAACAAAAGCGCAACACATTTACTCCCCTCATGAAAACATCACTTGATACTCTTGGTTGTCATATATATTGGCTTTTTGGCCCTTAATCTCAAATTAATTAATTTTAATTAATTAATTCATTAATGTTTTGGTGATAACAAATCTACTTTTACTTATTGACAATTTGAGTGTTTTGAAGTGTCCATTGTGTAGAACTTGGAACAATGGTTCCAACGCAATTTGAATCACTCAAATCGGAGATCAAACAAAGAAGATATAGTCGAAACAAGCTTAACAGAAAAATCCTGAGTTGATGATGTGGCAGATTTTTTTCATCAAAGTGGACCAATTGAAATGTGCCACTTGGAGAAATGAAGGAATGACACATGGTAGGCTTTTGAGTTTCTGTTGGTTTTAAAAAGAATGATTTTAAAAACAAAATGAATTTAAAAAGAAAATAAATTTAATATTATTATATATGTTTGTGTCTAATGGCTAGTTGCTTTTAAAAGAAAATGAATTTAATATTATAAATGTGTGTGTCTAATGACTAGTTGAGTTTAATTCTCAATCACTCAATTTTTTTTACTAACATCTAATGGTCCAAATTTAATGTGGTTTCCAACAACTTTTTTCTCTTTTTAAACACTTCATCTTCCCCAAAATTTCAACAACAATTTTACATCTTTTTACAATCCTCCATAATTCATTAAGCTTACATGGTTGTTCTCTCTCCAAGCTTTAATTTTATTCTTTTCATCTAATTCTTGAGAGAGATTTATTGTATTGTGAGGATTGATTTGTTGAGTGCTACAAATTTGTAAATCTACTCTTTGAGAGAGTTTTCCTCATCTTGTTCTTCATTTCCAAACTTTTGTAAGGGTTGCTTTTGATCTCGGAAAAGGAGTTATTGTAACAGTTTGATCCTCAACCGTGGAAAGGATCAGGTTTATTCTTGCGCCCGGAAAAGGAACATTGTAATGGTTCGACTCTAAGCTATGGAAAGAGTCAAGTTCATAGTGACATACCCAAGAGGAGCTTGGGAAGTGGATGTAGGCCGGTTGTGTCAAACCACTATAAAATTTCCGGTGTCAATTTCTCTATCTCTCTTCTATTTATTTTTGCAATTAATTTTTTATTATGTTTTATTGTCTGAAATTAATTGCAAATTTATTCCTTGAAATTAATTGGTCATATTTGTTTACTTTGATTGGTAGTCATTAAATTTGCATATCATTTACCAATCTTATTACTCGAATTAAATAGGGTGCTTAAAAGTATTATTTAATAAAGTGTATTAATTTATTTAATTGGGTCCACTTTAGGAAAACGTTTTCATTAATTTGAAGAAACCCTATTCACCCCCTGTAGGGTTGTCATACCGATCCTACAATATACAAATGTTGTGTTAACTTCTCAAATGTTGTTGCAGGTAACACATTCGTCAATAAGTCTCCCAAGTCGTCTTTTAAAGAAAATCGCTGAATAGTAATGTCGTTACTTTATGCTTTATCATCTTCATATAACACTATTGGCTAGCCTCATGAATCATCAAGATTTCAGCATGATGTAAAGTAGTTGTTGTTATGATCTTCTTCATATGCTGTTGTAAGTATAAAAAATCTTCTCCATCTATTAAGTAACCTGCTTAAGATCTAGCTTGTATGGGTTGGATAAATAACATGCATCTTCACAACCAACTAGATCATAATTAGATTTATTATAATAAAATATATCTATGTAAACTAATTCTCTAATAAAACATAACATATGTTTACCTCTACTCCAATATCTTTCTTTGGAGGAATATTATATTTATGCTACGATAAGTAGCATATAAACTAGTAAAGATATAAGTGCACTTATTTTTCAAAAATTATGGTTCTTCGGGACCTAAAGTTCTTTATTATCTTTCTGATATCAGATGATATAAATTTTTCACACTACGTGAATGAACCATCATAGGAATGTCCAATAGTGGAACTAGTCCATATAAGATTTTATATGTATAAATTGATGCAATTCCATTTGCTTGTTTTATTTGCAAGCTAAGACAAAACTTATCATCTCAATTTATTTCTTAAGAAACTCTATTTGCTTTTGAAATCTCTTCAAGAGTTTATGCTCAAATTATCAACATATATATAAATAATATATAGTAAATCTCAGGTTGTGATTTCTTTATAAAAGCAAATGGACAAGTAGGGCTTATTTTTATATCCTCATATCAATAAATATTTAATAAAACGATTATATCACATTCGTCAGGAATGTTTTATAAGAATCTCTATGATATATATATATTATATATATATATATATATATATATATATATATATAATATTTGAACTATATGAATTTGGTACCTTTAATCCTTCAGGGATATAATTATTAAGAGATTCATGTAAATGTATAATGATACATCCATAAGATGTACGTTAAGCTTTTCATACACAACCAGATAAATTAGATATCTCATGGTATTGTGTCCACCATAGGAGGAATATATCTCATTATAATCAATACTATTTCTTTGCGAGAATTATTGTGGAACTTATATCGTGTTATATAATGTGACCTCATTCTATTTGTTTTTCTTGCAAATATTCACTTGTATCCCACATGTTTGACATTCTCTAATGTTTGAACTACTAGTTCTCACGATTTGAAAAATAAGTTTAGTTTATTTCTATTGGATTGTTTCTTTCCACATAAGTCAATCTTTTCTATGTCGCGACATTTTTTCAATATATATATGAGTATAGTCATTTTCATAAATAATATCGTGAGCAACATTGTATGCAAAAATATTGTCAACTTATTTAAGTATGGTTCCATCTTTTTCTTGTCATGACATATTTTATCGAGATCTCTTTATCATCCTTTTTTTTCAAGATTCGTATGAGTACTCATATTCAGGATTTCTTCTTGAATATCCATATTCTTAACTGAGTCATTTTGATTATTGATTACTTCTTTTTCGAGGATCTTTATCATTGGAACTCATTTGTCTATCACGATTCAGGCGTGTTGTACACTTATTAGTATTGATAACTTGTTGCATTGGGATATCAATTTTATATGGTGTATTTGCAACCATTATATATAATTTGGTCACTTTCTTGCAACAATAAATGTTCAATAAATGCATCTAGCATTTGATTTTCAATATTTTGCAAATGAATTTCTAATTCAAATTGATATGTATGACGATCAAAATGAGACAATACTTATGCATTTCATTCAACTTATTTTTTCAACTTCTTAATTTCTCCCCTAATGTTGGAAAATTTGTCTCATTAATGAAAACTAGCAAAGTGTGTAGTAAATATATTACCTGTCAAGGGTCCAAAGATTTTATTAATTGATGTGAAATCAATTTCAACATAAATTCATAACCTCTTTTGAGGACTCATTTTAATTGCTCCATCATCATAGTTGTTGTTGTGGAACAATTTAAACATTTACTGCACATTTGCACACATAAAATATATTTGGCTTCTGGTCATAAGCTCATAAGTCATTTGCTTAGAGCATATACAATAAAATGATCTCATACAGATTTAGAAGTTCTGCTATTTGAACATAAGCTATAGGTTGTTCAACACTTATCCCAATTAATTATCAAATGTTTGGGATGCAAACTCACTATATATGTGTGATTTTAATAGAATAAATACTTCTTCCTTTATTAATATGATTCCACAATATTGCAACATTCACTCCAGGGAATGATAATAAATTTTTGGTCAAAATTTATTATTTTCTTTTTCATAGAACATATGCTCATATGTTTTATTGAACCTCAAAATATATTAAATAAATATTCATCACAATGTTTCAAACTTTCTTTTTCAAATTGCTAATGCAAAAGCATAACATGTTGGATATATGAAAGTAATGTATGCTTATTAATTTATAAGCATTTATTAACTTAAAATATGTGCAACTACAGCTGCTAATTGATTTATGCATTTTTAAGTGCATTAAATCAAAATTAGCTTTAGAAATAGTAATTAACTCTTATACATAACTTTCAAACTTTGCCATGAGAGAATTTAATCAAATATATATAATCACTATATGTAAAAAATTTAAAACTCACAAAATTCACATGAGAATAATTTAAATATTCTAACAATCAAATAAATTTCAATATTAGCATAAAAAATAAAATTTGACTAATCCAACTCCTAGGTTAGTTCCTAAGTAGAGGTGTTCCGTTTACCGTCAGCTTAAATACCTTATCCCAGCCAGAAGTTTCCTTATAGTTAATTGAGGAATTAATCTAAATGAATTAATAAATATTATTAAAATAAATCCTCTTTAAGAAATAATCTTTGATATTTTATATCTTTCAAAATAATCTTAGATATTTATTTTAATCAAGAAATATGTCATTCAATTAAGAAAACAAATATTCTAATTTATATTTTCCATATCTTTGAATATAATCACTATATATAGAAAATATAAACTAATTAGGAAAATATCTCAATCAAATCTTTCAAATATATAAGAATTATATTTAAAAATAAGATGCATGATTTGAAATCTATGATAGATTTTAATCTAAAAGACATACTTTATGTAACAATTTTAAACATGTTAAACATACATGACATGCATAATTGATAGTCATAAGAGATTGAGAACAATTTAAATTATCATAATTAAAATTATAAACCTTCAAATCGACTAAACCTCAAGATTTGATTCAACCAGGTTTAGTGGATCATTACACCAAACAGATATTCCACACAACCGGTTACAACAACCACATGAATACCAATGCTTAGACTTAGTTGAACTTTATTTCACAAGTTTACCGCACACAACCGCGTCTCTTTTAATCTTATAATAAGCCAACAAAGTATGTAAACCCAAATTGCAAGTAAGGATGGAAAAGAAAAACTCATAAATCACATATATGATTAAAATAGCGTACTCACCTTCTTTGAACTTTAGTTTTAAATACTTCAAGAATATATAGGGCTGTAACGTTAACGGTATTCCAATGAATCAGCTCCAATCTCAACAAAACTTTCAAAGTGGTAGAGTCTCATGCTGATAACATGTTGTAAAACAAAGAGAATAAAGAACAAAGTAGGGAGAAGAGAAAGTAGAGAGTGAATTATTCTCTATTCAATTGTGTATGTCAAAGATCCCAATGACTACTGTTTATAGAGTTTACCAGATATGGAAAAGGTAAATATAAAGGGAAGATAATGGAGAAGATATTTGAAAATAATATTTGGGGATATATAATATTCTATGGACATCTATATCTAGCTCAAATATTTATAATTAAAATATATTTATACATTATTTTAATTTTTAACTTTATAACATATTTTAATTTCTAATTTTCCAAAATACACATATAAAATTTTAATGGTAGGAAAAAAACATAGTTTTATTTTTAATTTTTTTTTTTTATAAATATTTAGGTTTCATTTTGTGCTTATATCAGTAAATAATTCTATAAAAAATTATAATAAATTTTAATTATTATTATTTAATATCAATATCATATATCAATGTATTTATAATTAGATTAAAGTTAAATTACAAATTTAGTCTTTTCTCCAAAAAAGAAAAAATTACAAGTTTAACCTTTAGTTTTGAAAATTATGACTAATAAATTTCTAAACTTTCAAATTTAACTCTAATAAGTCCTTTAAAAATGTCTAATAGATATATTACTTTCTATTTGGAAAATTTTATAAATAGAAAAAAATGGAAAATTTTATAAATAGAAAAAATATTAAACTATTTACCAATATAGAAAAATGTCACTATATAGATAGACTACGATAGATAGTGAATTTTTTCTATATTTATAAATAGTTTAGGACTCATTTTTCTATATTTGAAAACAACCCTTTCAATTTTATATCTACTAGGTCTCATAAAATATTAAAAATATTTAAAAATCAATCATTTTATTTTAAAAAAATTAATTTAGTTTCTAATTAAATTTTTAATTTTGTGGCTAATATATATATATATATATATATATATACTTTTTTAAAAAAAAAGATGTTAAGTACTACATATTAGACATATAAATCGAGAATTCAGTGATCTATTATGTATATTTTTTAAAGTTTAAGAATTATATATGGACACAATTTTAAAAATTGAGCTAAAATTTTAACATTATATATAACTGTGCTCCTAATATAAAATTCTCGATCTTCCCCTACATATAATGTTGCATAAAAAAACTCCTAGAAATTGAACATAACGAAAATGACAGAGATCAAAATAGCGTTGATTCTCAACTGATGAACGACATCTAAGGGTTTATAAAGAAAATGGAAGATAGGGATGGTGTTAATTTGTGGCTGAAAGGTAAAATAATAATAATAATAACAACAATAATAACCTAATGGGCAAATAGGTAAGTTTGAAGGTATTTTTTGGATGCAATGGGTTGACATATTGACAAAGTTTTTTTTTTTTTTTTTTTTTTTTGAGAAATTGGACATTTTTTAAAAATTGAGCCTTTATGTGCTAGTCATATATAGTCAACCCTTTTTTTTTTTTTTTCATTTTGCTAAAACGACCAACAAACAAATTAAAGGTTTATTTTCTTATTTTTAATTTGGGAAAATCAATTTATATTCTTTTATTTATTATTTCTTTTTTACTAAAATTAATCTTAATTAAATAGAAAGCATGCCAACATAGATTAAGTATTGTACATCTTACGACTTGAAATCAACCAATCAGGAAAATTAAAAAGCCAACCAAATGAAAAAAAAAAAAAAAAAAACAGAAAACTCCTGATGGGCCAACTCATGAGCAATCTTATTCCAATCCCTCTACACAAAGCGAAAGTTGATGGATTGAAAAGAAGACGGAAAAAGCCTGATATCCGCCAAATAAGATTCAACCTCCAAATAAGGCTCGATTGAATAATTTATCATATCAATTAAATGGCAGTTTGAAATAAATCGTAATAGAAACCGCCTCTCGTTGAATTGTTAATACTAACCCCTCGACACCGCTTCAGCTTCCACACACATAGGGGACAAAAAGGACCCTAGAAGCCATAGGAAGCAGTCTGGACCTCTATAGACTCATTCAGTAGGACAATTCCAAACTCAGCAACATCTCCCCCTTCATGATAAGAAGCATCCACATACATG